>JAYRBT010000023.1:18882523-18915045 GCA_036023395.1 Myiotriccus ornatus | reverse complement strand
CAGCACCCAGCTTTCCATCCCCATGCTGTGTCCCTTGCTCGAGGCCAAGCCTGCTCAGCACCCAGCTTTCCATCCCCGCGCTGACAGAGGCCTCCTCACAAGCTGTCGCAGCTCTGCCGTAGCTCGACACCACAGTGGCCTCTCGACATCCCTCTGCGATTCCACCACGTGAGTATTTCAAGCTAAACACAGCCCCTTCCATCCCCATGGCAACAGCCAATTAAGGTCACAGTGCTCAAGTGCAAATGATTTTTGCAGACCCATCACTACGTTGCAGGTTTTGCCACCTCCTTCACCAGCGTAAATGTGTGATTTAGGTATCAGCACATCCTGGCAGCCTCATGCACCAACCCCTACCCTGCAGCCATACACAGTTTTTCTATACAACTGCAGCGATTCTGTGGTCTCTGCAGTGCTGAAACACTCATCTGTCAGAACCCAGAAGCTGCAATCCAGCTCCTTTAATGCATGTAATTAGTACAACACAGTGCAGGCCTAACTGAAATTGGAAAAAAAAAAAAAAAAGAGTTATATTCTATCTACAGCAACCATGGACATTGAACCTTGCAATCCCTGACAAGTAAATCAGACTCTTCCTGTTTAGTGTGCTCCACTTAATACTCCCTCCCTTCCTAATTCCACTTACCAGCATATTTTTAAAATATTATTTCCCCAGTCTGAATCCTTACATTTCACCTATTACTGCAAGCACTGACATCATCATCACATTTTCCAGTTACTTCTGGCCTCCACAATTAGTTATTTCACCCACCTACACAGAACCACAGAATCCTTTACATTGGAAGAGACCCCTAAGATCAAGACCAACCATTAACCTGCTAAGTCCATCACTAACCCAGGTCCTTAAGTTCCATACCTACATGTCTTAAATCCCTGCAGGGATGGTGACATCATGTACTATGAGAAAGTTTACATACAACCTTCAAGCCTTAGTGAAGAAAAGTCTCATTTATTTCTGGAATGACATTTTTGAAAGGAAAACAGAGGTAATTAAATGTCTAGATTGCTACTTTAGATAATATCAAATCATAACTTTGGGTAATTAGTTATGCTCTTTTTCATCTTTACCTTTTCTTTTCATAAATGCTTTTCGATAGGATCCACACATCAGACACGAGGGAAACCGTAAGCTGGATTGGGAATCCATCTAGGATAGCATAAGTTTTTGCCTCACCTTAATTCAGTGAAGCTGTAAATTAAACTAGATAAAATTTTAGTCTCATTTGATTGAGACATGTCACACACAAGGCTATTCTCTTGCAACATGACACTGCAATGAAATATTCTGATGTGTTGAGACAGGGGCATGAACAGACGAGGTTCGTCCACAGCTCTGCTTGAACTCAGCAATAAAGAACTCAGTCTTTATTTATAAAACTCACACTTTCCTCCTAGCTAAGTGACTTTCTGACATTCTTCCTGGCATTTAACTGAAATTCATCTCAAGTAAGGATCATGAATTTTTCATGAGGTAGGTGGTGTTATCACAGCAGTTAAATAACCCGAGCACTGCAACAACCCCAAATCATGGATATGTTTCAGTACTCAAACATCTCACCACAAACAGTAGTTTCAACATTTTCTTTGCTATATTGCTCACACCCAACTTTTCAAAGGGCTACACTCTGACTTCTGACAAGCATTTGAAGGCATTATGTATGTCCTGACACCAGAGAAGACAAGCTTTAAGACTTGTTCCTGGCAATCTTCCCACCACACCCCATCGTCCAATAATGTAACTCAGGTCAAATACAAATTTGTTCACTGTTTATTGGCAAATGCACAGAAACTCAGCTGTATCTGCAGGCAGAGCACAAAAAGAGTTCTGCTGGAAAATTAAGGGCAGGTGCTTCAGTCTGTGATGCAGGTTATGAATCTGCCCTCAGGGTTGAAAAGAGATGTTGTGCATCTGGAGCTGTGAGTTCTAAAAACACCCAACACCTGACACTCTGAAGAACAGCAATTTAAAACCCAAAGGTCTTGTATTCTCATTTTATTTGAGAGCCCTTTTAGAAGTAGTCTAACTTCCCAGATTTCCCTTCCTAGTTCTATACTGCTCCTGATTTTGCACTGGTGTAAGATTGATTGCCCATTCAGTATTTCCCATTCTTTAAAAGCCCATTCCATTAAACACCTTTTTTTTTTCTGCTGTTATCCAAGTTGAAATTCACTTCTGCCACTCAAATTTTACCTGCAGGAAAATCAGTCTATTTCTCACGAATCAGTAAAGATTGTCACGGTTTTATCTGGCGTTCTCCTTTCCAGTTTTTCACAGGGCTTTTGAACTTGCAATGTTTATAGACGTAACTTTCCTACAAATGTCAGGTCATTGGTTTTGACAAAGGAATTGTGCAGAAAGCCCCCTCTGTTTGAATAGAAATTATTTTGGTGCTCAAACCTGAAGTCCAGAGCCCTAATTAGGACCCAGCTACGGGACAGTGCCACCAGAGTCAGAAAGGGAACCGATCTCGGGCTTCCAGGCTTAGCTTACGGCCATGGGTAGTCAGAACTCAGGCCTGAGCTCGGTGCTGGAGCCAAGCTGGCCACAGTCACAGCACGTGGACGCTGCTGCTCCAGCTCCCCCAGCACAGCCCTGCAGTGGGGCACGTGCAGCCCCGACCCACCACGCACCCCCAGCAACTGCAGCACCCACGGCACATAAAACACGAAGGAAACCAGCTGGGGGAACGTGACCTGACTGATGCTCAAATGTCTCTACAATAGTTATTTCTGAGAGCAAGAACAGAGATGAAATGGACTCCTGCTGAAGCCCTGCAAAACTTGAGTATTTAAAAGAAAACATATTTTGGCTGTCAGATGTCCAAGTGGCAAGGCAGAGAATCTCAAAGGGAAAAAGAGCCATCATCTCTATATTCAAGTAAAAATAAGATCATCCGAAAAATGTGTTCATTTCATTCATATCTATGCTGAGACAAACTACAGGAATTTCAGCCAAAACCCAAAGGTACAGCTATGGCAATGTGTAAGGAGGAATTATTAATCTCCTTTTTATTGCATCATCATTTCAAATAAATGCTACTGGGTTTGCTTCCCAGCTTTATTGTATACAGTGAATCAAACCACTGAGAAATGCCACACAGCTAAAAAATGTAATTTATGAAAATAATTAATCCAGCACTGTACATTATGTATTCTGAGAAGTTATAAACGCTTTATTAATTATTTATGCCCTCCAGTAGTTTGCTGCTGCATAAAAGTATAATAAAATTAACTGCAAAGAGGTATATGCTCAAATCTGCTGACAATTTTTTGGAGGGATTTTCATAGTAAATGTGAAAAAATAAACATCTTTACGGCAATAAAAAGTATTATTGTAAAACTTTTCTTCAGTGTGAAAAATATTGACAACTGTTTTCTTTTTTTCAGACATCAGCGAAAAGAAGTAAAGTTTTGGCTATTTATAATGTGGGATTCTTTAAAGTTTTGTTAGGTCTTGGACAGCTGAATACACCTATTAGAGGAATAGTGACTGCACCATGGATAATTTGTGGCTAACAATGTTTAGTTCTCTGTGAATCCAAAAGACCACCAAATTCTATCTCCAGCACTAAAGAAAAACTGCACTGGCTTCTGCACAAAAACCGGCCCAGATCAGTGACCCTCCAGGTGTAACTGCGAGGAGCAGCTCCCACCCCACAGACACAGGCTGTGAAAAGGGCTTGGGGAGCAGCAAACGAGCAGCTTCAGATTCCCTTGCTGCAGCATGGCCCCCAGAATTTCACAGGCACGAGGAAAACACTGGCTAAAGTCTGTTTAAATTATGCTCAAAACCACAAATATGAAAAATATTCTCAGCTTGCTTTTCCCAGACAAATTGTGAATAAACACACTCTCCTCACTTGAGGAAGTATGTTAGCAGGGCACAGCCCTTCCCTTAGCCTTCTCACTTAGAGCACTGCTTCTACTACAAATATTTTTTTCTCTCTGTCTCCACACTGTCTCTTTGAAAAAAAAGCTATTTAAGTTTACCTTTTATTCCTTTCACTATTGCTTCCCTGCTCAGCGAAGTAACTTCGCAGTCTGATGGTCAATAGTCATGAAGGGGAACTAAACAGTCAGAAAAAGGCACTGTCTGGCTTTGCAGCAGTAGCAGAAGTCTTGGGTGCATCACTTACCACCCAGGGCTTGTCACAGAAGTTGTAGATGGACTCCAGGGAGTTGACACTGGGGATCCCAGCGTACTGCATCCCGATGATCAGGTTACGGAAATCCTCATTCTCTGCCATACTGAAGGAATGTTGTCGAACAAGGACAAAATCAGGCCTGAACGACCTAGCAGGAAAAAGAGACATTGCTGATAGGCAATGATATAAGTGGTATATCAAATATTCAAAGGGAAAAACTGCGGGATGGAGAAGGGCTGAAAGACCACTCAAACCAAAGGTAAATGCTACAAGATGGAAAGAGTTGTGATGGCTCCATGAAAACCTGTACTGCATCATCTTTCAACTGACGTTCCGAAAACATCAGCATCTCCTCAATAATGTGACTCCATCAAGAGAAAGAGAAATTATCACTGATTTCAGGTTGTTTTCCAGAAAGAAAAACACATATAACTATCACATACACCAACTCTGAGCATGTTCTTAAGCTTGTGTACTCCCATTTCTGAGCAAAGACAATCAAAACTAAAGCAGGCAAATGGCTCTGCCAGAAACTTCAGCTTTTTGGGAAAAAATGTTTTTCATAACTATGTCAGGCTGTTTGTAAGACAGTAAGAGGTGAAACGCCACCATTGCTGCCAAAAGGCATCACACCAAAAAGGAGATAACCACAATTCAACTCTTTTCCCTCTTGTTTCTAATGAGTGTTTCCCCTGCTGCAGTGTCTGTGGTTTCCTGCCCCACCACCCTGCACCTTTGAGAGCAGTCTGGCACCACCTTCACTTTGCTCAAACCCTGACATGTAGCTACTGAAGAAGGTTATGGGAAACAGAAACAGTACAACAGGACAGAGCCACCAGCACGGGGCAATTTGCTCCTAAACTTGACTGTTGAAAGAGTTTCTTCTGCATTGCAATTTTACAGGTGAAAAAAACCCCTGAGTAGCTTGAAGCTATCAGCTTCCTGAAAGAGGTGTAACTACGGGGTAAATTAGAGTAATTATTTACATGTCTTGAATAAACACAAGCTGTATATCGGAATGAGAAACTCTGAAGATCATAAAATGATTCAGAAGTCTCACTCCAGGAAAACAAACCAAAATAACTAAAATCCACGTTTAAAATTGCTTTAGCAATTCTGAGATTCCAGCCTGAATGCAGTAGTCAAAGTAGATTAGCTGGATTCTTAACTTGGCTTTCAAATCACAGAACCATAGAACAGTTTGAGTTGGAAAGGATTTTTTAAAGCCCATCTTGTCCCACCCCTGCCACGGGCAGGGACACCTTCCACCAGCCCAGGTTGCTCCAAGCCCCGTCCAACCTGGCCTTGGACACTTCCAGGGATCCAGGGGCAGCCACAGCTTCTCTGGGCAACCTGGGCCAGTGTTTTACCACTGCCATTGCAAAAATCCCAAACCAAACTTGCATGATTTGGCAAAAGCAACGTTATAGATTTGCTGTCCAGAGTCATTAAAATGGCACTGCAGCTCAAGGACCAAAACTTGTCGGGAAGTGCCTGCCTTTAATCAGGTTTCCTACGATGTGTTTGCAGCACAGCTCTGACAATTGGTGATCTGGGCTTCATGGTGCTGTGCCAAGAGTTTGAAACATGGAAATCCAATTTACTAGCCCAGCATGAATATAATACTTAGAGGACTAACAATCAAAATTGCAGATCCTTCAGTGAAAGAAAGAGACCACCTCTATCCCCTGGAACAGTGCTAAGGGGATAACACATCATCCCACAGACAGCACCATGGTTTTAAATAAAAGAACACAAAGCGTCCTTTAAAAGACTCATTTAATGAAACAATTGGGGAATTGAGGGAATGTAGTTTTTAAAAGTTAACAATTAAAAATTTTCCTTTGCAAAAGCTCCTCAAAGGAATATGATACATTCACATAATCGTTCTAGTTCTGTAATTAATGCTGGCCAGTGACTGCATACAAAAAAGGGTCATGAGAAAAATTTTAATCCTGGCTCAAGCATCTGTAAGATCCAAAACCTCAGCCTTATGCAGCGTAAGATGTAATTTTTCAGGATTTGACTTTCATTCCCAGAAACCAAACAAGTAGGTGCCTGATACACATTTTTTTTTCCTCCTAAACTGAGACAGAAAAATGTTGTCACTGAAATTGCTCTGATTTTGCTAACTAATACGCTGCCCTTAAATCTCTGATTTAGGGTCACTTTGGACCTCAAATTAATAACACATCTCTCCAGTTACCATAGAAATAGAAAACTCTCTCCCATCATGTCTCAATCCCCTTTCACACACACACATGCAGGTATCTCACACCAGGTTTGAGTGACATTTATCAACTTCAGGCAGTTCTATCTGGATAAACAAATTATCCATAAAACTGATAATACTACAAAATCCCTTGTCATCTCAGTATCAGAGTTATCTGATGACATAAGCAGCAGTTTTGCTAAGTTTTCTCATGACCTACAAATATACACTTTTGTAGATGCTGTTTTCTGGAGGTTCTGAACTCATAAACTACTGACATGTTTTCATGCTAACTTGGCCTCAATATTTTTGTTCTTTTTTGGAAAGCTCCCTACAAAAAAGCCACTAAGGAGCAGTGATCAAGATTTCCTGGCTCCAAAACCTGTATCACTAGGTAAAAAAATCCCACCAACCCTAAAACAATTAAATCTCTTCCCCTTCTAAGGAAATAATCTTGTGAATTTGGCACAAGACTATTGTTATTGTATTAAGCTGCAATATTTTTAGAATATGTAAGAGATTAAACAGTTGTGAGTTTTGAAGCATAAACTTATTTTCAATATATTTTTCCCTGATTTTTATTACACGAATGAGTAAAGATTTTCCCATCTTTTATTTGGAGAGATGTTGTGCAAAGCCATGAAGATCCAAGATATGCTGTCCAGCTCCCTGACCTCTCACTCTTGTCCACAGATAAACATGAGCAGTAAAATCCAAGATCACTGTTGGCTCTACCTTTCTGAATACAATTCAGCCAAAAAACTGCTACATTTCACTCACACTTAACTGTACCAGCCAAAATAGGAGCAATTTCACAATCTGGATAACACAGGAGTGCCTGATGTAATTTTTCTCAGACTGAAGCTCTTATGTTGCCAGACATACCCGCTTTCTCCCCTTACATTTACAAGGCTGTTGATGTCCTCACTGAAAAAAACGTTAAATTATTATGTCTTCAGTTGGCATCATCTTGTTTGGACAAAACAGCCTATTGGGAAATCTCAGGCATTTAAACTGAAATCTTTCAAACAGCCAGGGATATTCCAGTAACTGCCCTGAGAGAAGTGTTATTACTTGGCCTGTTTCAATAGCAAATATTCAACACTGGAAATAAACACTGCTCCTCTGGGAAAGTCTGGCAAGTGCAGAATCACCAAGACTGTGTGTACTTTTGAAACAAAAATAAAACCTAAATCAATAACCCTATCTTCCAATTATGTATTCTTTACACTGGAGTTCACTCCCTACTTAATCACACCTATCTTTTCTATGATCAAAATATGTCCCTCCTGTCCCAAGCAGGACATACTGCAGTGATCAGGTACTTTATTTCCTGTTTTTCATGACCAAGGTGCACTGCATCAGTCAAACCCCCCACTGCACACATACAAAAGGACCATTCAGCACCTTTTACGTACACACATTATGCCATTAATTGCTTTTTGTTGTTGTTCTATTTAGTGTTTCTTACCTGACAACTTTAGTGCCATTTCGAATTACTTGGATATCTACTGCATAATTGCCATCAGCATGGGCTATCAAGTTGATTTCTGAAAATTCTGCCTATGAAAACAAGACTCACATTAGTCAGTCTGGTTGATTTTACCTTTATTTTTCCTAAATCCCTTATTTTAAGCATCAGAGTCTGAACTGCTGACAATATACCTTTGAAATACAATGAGCACCAAGAGGACATTAATCCAACAGTATTTGCCAAGTATGACACCTGATATTTGAACAATTTCTAATCCAAATAAAGCAAAAAGTAAAAAACATTGATGAAAGTGGACTGTGGGACAATAGCAAGTGGATTTACTTGTTCATGTCTGCATAGGGATTATATTTCTGCTTTGCATGGTGTTATCAAACAGACTTAACATTTACATAACATTTTGAAGAAAACAGTATAAAAGCAGCATTAAAATAATTGAGATAAAAATAATATTTTCTTCTAGAATTTAGTGTCTCTTCATATAGCTTAGCCCTTTCTATTTCCTTCATGTGCATTTACTCTTCTTTTAAAAAGATCTGATGCTAATGAACAATTGTCTCACAAAATTCATGATTAAAGCACTTTTTCAGAAGTCTTCTCACACTGGAAATGTGGAATTTAAAAGGAACCACTTCCATACTCTGAATCTACAGTTATTTGAAAGGAAAGGACAGGATGTTTTTCATTTATCCAGTCTTTCACCAGCTTAGACTCTCAAGGCACTTTACAATAACATTACCCAGCAGAATAATTGAAATGCAGCCAACTGTCTTCTGGGGGATAAATAAAAGCGTCTTTGCTGTCCCGGACACCAGCACAGAATAGAGAGTGTCACAATTCTCATTAGTCTCCTCTTGAAAAATGGTATCACTGAAAGTCTTCCTCAGTGGAATCTGTGTGAGGCTCTCACGATTTGGTGCCCAGTTAAGGGAGGGCTGACTCTCCAACCCCTGTTCCAACTGCATCGCTGCAGTATGTGCTTGATTCCCAGCACACAGCTCTGCTCTGTAAATCCCCTACACTTTTGCACCTTCTGGCATCAGCATTAGAACATTCTAAGCACAGGGGACACTTTTAAGTTTTTTTAAAAGCAGTACAAATGGTGGGAGAATGAAATATTTGTCTAAGTGCTGACAATGTCAAAGAATCATTTACTATCCATTAAATCTGAGACTGACAATCAGAGTTCAGACTCTGAATAATAAATCATTTTAAAATCTTAGTACATGATGGAAAATATTGTTGTGTTAAGATAGGCAGTGCAAAATAAAACACTGCTCTGGTATCAGCGACAGAACTCTGAAGCAATTGTGAATAACTATTTATATTCAAGTGTCACAGTGCTGATGTGTTACAGGGTGATCGGTGTGGTCCAGAAACTTCCAGTCTCTCCCTGATTAAAGGCAATTCTGGTCCCACAACAGACCATATGAAGGAAATTCCAGGCTTAAACTGAGGTTTTGTTCACATTAAAGAGACAGCGTGTGTGATGTCAAATGCATGTCTGATCTAGGTGTGAATGGCACTTTGGGACAAAACAGCTTTGTCTTCTTTTTCCTGCCTCTCCCTCAAAACTCTTGAAGATCCCTGGCAAAGCCTTCACACTTCCAAGCCAAGAGCATCAGCAGATATTCAATGGTGTAAAGAATGGATGCTGTACTATTACAGTGAATTTAGATAAGCTGGATCCACACAGCTAGTGATCATTTTCCCTCACTCTTTGAAATTCCATGACAAAACAACACAGCTTAAGTACTGACACTACTGGTACAGTAGGATCTGTTGGCAGAATTCAAGATTGAAAAGCAGTGAAAAAGGAAATAAAGTAAGAAAAGTAAGTAAAAGACCTATTTAATTCCCTAGTTTCAGATATACAGCTTAAATAAAATAGCCATAATTCTAATACACCTTGGATATCTCTCCATATTTATTCCTATTCGTTACAGGGCTTTTTTAAACCCCACACGTTAGCACTGCAACCAGAGTGCATTTACATTCTTGAGTGAGGAATTGGTGATACAGAAATGCCACAAGTAATCCATGGAGTGTCTGGGAACTTCAATGTCTCTAAGCAACAGCTTCTGAATACAAGATGTTTATCATATTGTGCAAATTATGGTCAAAATCCTGTAAAAAGAGCCCATGCTGGGTGCCAAAAAAGGGGTTGTGGTTTAACCCCAGCTGGCAGCTCAGTCCCACACAGCAACTCGGTCACTGTGTACAGATGGACTGTGTGTCCATCTGTACACGTGTGCACGCAGAATCATGGGATCCTTTGGCTGGAAAATCCCTCGCAGCTCAACCATTAACCCTGCCCTGCCAAGGCCACCACTAACCCACGTCCCTAAGAGCCACCCCTCCATGCCTTTGAAATTCCTGCAGGGAGCTGTGTGTTATATATCTGCATCTGTATAAAGGCACAAATAGAAAAATAACGTGCAGATAAGTCAGTTACCTGTTCAACCTTTATGTCATATTCTCCATGGACCTTTTTTCCACGAAAAGCCTTGGCCCTGCAGGAAAAAGGGAGAGAGAAAATCAAGGATATATGTATCTGTAATCAGTAACTGCAGAAAAGCTGCTTGTATGGCCTTCAGTGTCTTAAAAACACATATACATAGTAATTGTCTCTATCTACCACAGATGCACAATTCTTTGACATCCTTGTATCCTTAACATCCCACCACACTGCACTTTGTGACAGAAAGCATAGTGTGATTTTCAACATTAAAGTGAAAACCTACTGAAATATTAGAACATACTGAAATACATGTTTCACAGTTATTTATTAATCTAAAAGGAGTTCCACTAAACAGGTGCAATCTTGCTCTTGTTAAAGTCAACAAGTGGAAATTAATTTCAGTGTGAACCACTTCCTAGCAACCACTCAGGTTCACTTTTATCATGTAGCTTGTTTAGAAAAATGGTTTACTGGAAACACTGTGCTTAGAAACTTTACATTTTTTAAGGAAAGCATCAGAGGTACTGAAGACTTGTCAAATTTGTAAGTGCCTGGTTTACTGATCAGTTTTCCTTTCTCTAGACTATAACTTGAGTTGAAGTAATTAATGGGAAGGAGAGCTTATGAGTAATGATTATGCACCAGGACTGCAGCAATAAAAGAGAACTGAATTCCCTGATCCAGTCTCCCAGGCCTAAAAATGACATTCTCCTAGGAATTTGTCCCTTAGGCAGCGTGGATCTGCTTTGGAGTAAAAGAGAAATTATAAAAAAAAAGGTCAATCTGTCGATAAAAGGGAACTCCTCTAACATTCTGACATTGAAAAGGGACATGGGATCAGCCTCTCTGCACTTTCTTTGCTCAAGCCAAGGCTTAGAGTACCCTTCCCACTTCTGTTACATGCAAGCACAAATTTGTTGCACAATCCAAAACCAGACACCACAGAACATCCTCTCAAGTGTTAAAAAAAGTAGCTCTGTCCTTTTTCAACATCTGACAAAATGCTGTTATATTACACAAAGCCCACTTCACCAGTGAAAGCACTGCATACTACACATTAAAACAATTTATTCTTGCTTATGAAAAATCTTATTCCCACCGCGGGCCAGAAAAGTTTCACCACTGGTTTCAATAGTGGAAGAACCAAACTTCATAATAAACAACTGGAAATACTTCCTTTGGCACAATATTTCTTGAGGACATCTTATGTGTCATGGATAAGGGAGAGAAAGCAAAGAAGGTGTTTATACTGAAATCATGCACTAAAATATTGCCCAGCAATTCATTCTGTGCAAATATGCAATTGATAAGAAGAAAACAGTGAAGAAAGCACTTGTGTTATGGGTTTGTCCTGTATTCTTGCGATAAATTCACATACAAGATGAAGTTTGAAATCCATTGTTTTATCATAGGAGGTGCATGCTTACCTGGACGTTACCAAATATTTTTGCCAACATCAAAAGCTGAAGTTAAATATCCTGTGGCACAAGTGCAACTTACAGAAATATCATTAATCACTTCTTTTTCTTTCTAAACCTGTTTTGAAATCCCATGTTGGGAATATGAGTATTACCTCTGGAAAGCTTTGGAGATGTCTGGACCTGGCTTAAGTTTTATATTGCTGTTTATGCTGGAGCATCAGCTGGAGCATTTTACTCTAACAGAGGCGGGATATCCCATGCTATCTGTGCCAGACCAGAGAGGAAGGTCTCACCATCAAAGATCTAACTCAGGAGAAAACACCCAATTCACAAAGACAGCCCTAATGTCCCTCTGAAAAACTAAGATTTACCACTGCAAAAAATACTTCAAACTCCCACTCTGATCCCCATGAATTTAACAGCAGTTCTTGTTGAATTCTGTTGGGAACAGGATGAGCTCCTGGATTTTATTTCTGAGGCAGCAACAGGTGAGGTAAAAGCATTACTGGACATCACATGACACAAACTTAATTTAAATAGAATTATGGTGGCTACATTACAGTGCAGCTGCCTCTTGAACACTGAAAAATAAGTGTAGAATAATACTCAGTTTCTTCAAAGCTGAACTGTAACTTGGCCACACACAGAGATTAAACCTCCCCCAGTGCTCACCTCAACAAACATCAGCAACCGATCTCTTCTGTCAGAAAGGAAATGAACTGGGAGCCCCCAGAGAGCCAAAGACAAGCTCTTTGCTCTTTGCCCCAAGTGCACTGCACGTATTAGTGAGGGAGACCATGAAAATATTAGTTAATTATTAATTAGTGAGCTGTTATTCCTTTAAATTCAGTCTTTCTACTTAAACACCATTTAGATGAGGCAACCTCCAAACAACTAAACTCTGGCATGATTCACCTTTCAACAAATGACTTCAGCTTTGAAAATAAACAGTAATAGTAAGTACTGAAGTTAAGCAATCTGGGGCTTGAAAACAAATGCAAAATTGAGTCATTTAGTGACTTCATTTCAAAGCAGCTTCAAGAACAAGTTTTATATAAATCTATGATATTCCATGATATTCTCCAAATGGTGAGCAAAAAAGTACAAGAATTTATCTTGATATCTCTAAAAAATAACTTACAGACTCACGACTCAGGCATTTCAGAACAAATTCTAAGAAACTGCTGTGAAACAGAATCTAACTTTCTTTTTATTTACTCTACTAGGAAATAAAGTCATGCCCTGCTTGACTTGAATTTCCCATTTTCAGTATAAGGAATGTGCAATCTTATTGTAAAGATGTTCATTACACACTTACATTAATTTTTTTTTTTTTTAACTGTGGGGAGATGGGGAACAAAAGTCAAAGAATTTACAGAATTCCAGTCAACTGTAGTTTGAAATTCCTGTTAAGCCTGACTACTCTTGGTCCTGAGCATAGAACACCTGCATATCAGCTCTCAGAGCTTCCAGCAACAGGTCTCGTGTGAGGTGAGCTGTCAGCACGAGTAAAGTCAAAAAACAAATATGCCCCAGCTCAGGGAACATTTGCTGCCTGTTGTTGATGATTTCTTACACTGAACATGAGAAGAAAAGCAAGTAGTGCCATTATCCATCTGACATTCAAACACTGCTTTCCAAAGGCCAGCTGAGAGAAAGCAGACAGCTCTAGCAGCAGTGCTGCCTACTGGAGTCACCAGGATGGCCTCTTCCAGTCAGAATCTTTTCAAAATATATGTGAAATATTTATGCATTTCTTGCTTCACAATTCATTTTCTGGATGAAAACCCTGCACATTTCAAATGAAGCTACAGAATATGCAGTTGCCATGGATGCAGCCTAACACCAACTCTTACCACTCACTGAACTTTGGCCAGGACGATGAATTAAGCATTAATCATTGAAAGTGTTACTCATTACTGCTTGGATCAATGAGGAGACTGTATGCTCTAAAATAATTACAGTATAATAATTGCTACAACAGGACAAAAGTTTGTCCATCATTTAGATCAGCAGCCCCCTCTAGAGCACACAAACTGCAGATGCCAACATCTGCAAACAGGTGGGGGGAGTCACTTCAAGCAAGGTGATGTCCATACACACATACAAATACACATACAAATACACACGCTGTGCTCAGAGATCACTGAATCACCACACCTGTAAACACACTGCCACAGCAATGCCACACACGCAGCCAGACTCCACTGGACTTCAAAAATGTGTCACTCAGTGACAGACCAGGAGATGTTGAAGAGAAAGTAAGATCAGTCTTCAAGTCTGAATAGAAATAACTAATTTTTTAATTCAATTAAGAAAAGACTTTTGCAAATACACGAAAACCATAAGAAACTGTTACAAAAAGTAAGCATATGCTAAGATCTGCACAGTATTTTCATTTCATGTGAATTAAACAACAATCTACTGAAGTCAGTGGGAATCTCTCAACATCAGTGTGTTCTGGATCTGAGAGCACCAACATTTGCTATGCTGACTTCCAACCAATCAGCCAAGCTAATAAAACTCATCCTTTGGAACTGCTCTGATGAGGTTATCATGACTAAATAGAAGAAGATATTAAGAACACTGGAAACATGCTGATTTACAGACTTTATTTACTTGCTCCACGTTTCTGCACCAAGAGATAGAGAGGAGACTTACAAAAAATAAGTATCCTACTTAAAACCTGACTTTTAAAGACCGTGATACTCTTAAAAGTGTTATTTGGGTTCTGCAAAGACCTATTTGGATTTAAAACACATTCTTTTCGTTTCTGCAGTGTGAAGTTATATTCTTGGCACTTGACCCAGCCGGTATTTCACTCTCACATACAACACTTGTGTTTGCTCAAGCTCTTACTTCACACAGAAGCTGCCTCAGAAGCAGCAGACCATCACCACAAAATAAATGACAGAACACATCAAATGGGTCTTTTAGAAGTGCTCCCTGTTGAGTTGGATTTCATCAGATTAATGATAATCTCCATTACCAGGAGCCTGTAAATCAGCACAGCAGCACATGTTATTGGCTCTGAGGCAGCACAGGTTATTTTAACAGGTTCCACAGCTCACATTTGGATCAGGCCAGTCGCATTTTGCTGTTAATCACTCAGCTGGAATCCAGTGCAAGCACTGCAATGGCAAGGACACAAGGATTGATCTCTGGAGTCCTTCACAGTGTGAATGACAATTCACAGAAACCCCAAATGAAACTTGATTAATTTCATAAAAATACTTTTTTTTTTCAGTGTGACAGCCAGGACACAACTAATGCAGTTCTTCACTCTAAGTCCTAGTCTCGCCTTTTGAAGGGGAAAATGTGTGTTCATTAAAGAAAAAGTGCTTCTGCCAGTAAGGTCTCAGGTTTCACTGTGTGTTCTCATCTGAAATCGCTGTCTCGACTACTCCTATAGCAATCTTGTCAATCCAAACCTATGGAAAGAGAATTACTAGGAACAAAGGCGAGCATTTATGGTGCTGGTATATCTCAGCACACGATGGAGTCACCCCAGATGGCCAGCCCTGGAACCTCTTACACAGCTAATGCTCTCAGGCTACAGGATTTCTTCCTGCCTGATGTGCCCACCTTTACTGGGGGCCCTGGGAGCACAGCTCCCCCAGCAGCTCAAACTGCACAGGAATCGTCTGTAGGAATCGCCGCTCCTCTGGAACGGGGCTTTCCTCCCCTCACTTCTGCAACTTGCAGTAAAGACCTTTGTTAAATACTTGCTTATAAAGCAAAGGTTCATAAACCAAAGCCTCTGCAGAGGCTCTGAACCCTCATACCCTCCCCCACTTCCTTCACCAGGGATGGCTGAACTCCCGAAAAACCACAGTAAACACTCCTCGGTGGAGGACTTCCCTGCCCAGACAGCAGAGAGGCTGCCCAAAGAGATTCAGCTCTACGAGCTAATTTAGAAATAAAGCATAAACCATCTAGACATAAAGAACACAAGTTTATTAAGCATTTCCCTGTCAGTGCTGCACATCCCTCTTGCTAGAAAGGTGGGTTTTTTCCACAGAAGTTTTATATGTAGCACCTCCAGAGGCTTCCATAATCTCCCCTTCAATCCCTTTTTTACTCTCCTAATTTATTAGCAGCCTTCCCTATTTAACAAGTTCTCCCATCCCTTGGCATGTATCAGAATGCTGTATCTCCTCTCCTCTGATTATGAAATTGTAACAAAACACGGCCATTTTTTTCTTACAAGCCCCCAAACCGTATTTGTGGCTTTAATCTGGAGCCCTTCTCTTGGTCCCTCTGCTCTGGGCCTTAACACAGGGTTTTCTCTAGAGATCTAATGAAGAACAAAGTGCCTCCTACCCTTGGATCTCTCATTTGAACCTAAATTTTCTGGGTCTTTTGAGCAGCATGCTTAACTGAAAATGCCTCATTTTCTGCCCACTCAAGGTGAAACAAATCCTCTTTCATGCCCAAACACTGGGTTGCCTTTCTGGGAATGTCTCAAAAATCCCACACTTCCAATTATGTAATATTTACCATTAGCCCGTTACTTCTGTGCAAGATTTGTCACGATGTAACTTCTGAGGGCTTTTGTTTTGCAAATTACATGACAAATGAGAGTCTTTTAAAATGTTCATTCCCTCATCAGTAGAAGACCGAATATGTGATGCAACACATTATAACCTTTTCCAAATCTGTTAGACTCATTAGAAGGACTACTATATTTTCCCAGGGTTAGGGCCATAAAAATATTTGTATTTATGAGATGAACAGAAAGTTCCAACTTTTATACAGAAAAACATCACTAGCCAAATTGTGAAATACCACTGCTCTGAATCCTGGTGGAGGTTTTAATGGTTCTTAGTGCTGAGGACAAACTTTGCCTTCTGCATCAGCTGCTCCAAGCTCCTTAATCTTATCTACCAAGAGAATTATACTGCAGACTGAAGTAACAAAGTCAAACTTTTCATTTTCAAGTCTCCTACCAACTAAATTCACTCTTACCAACTCATCTGCTGATAACCAAGACAGATTGGTACAGCCTGTTAATGAGCAACTCTACACTGTTTAGAATGGAAGGCACACTAAATTACCTTGAAGTGGCAAAAATGTCCCACAACCCAACCACTCATGATAGAAAAAACCAAACCACCTAGAAATATAATGTAGAGATATGTTAGTTTACTTTTGTCTTGTTGAAAGAAAATAAGGTGAGCCTAAAGGACTTTACACTGCCAGGAGGTAATTTCTGGCAACATCTGAAAAGCCATATAAACCAGAATGGAGAGAAAGAATTTTTGAGATTGAACCCATATTGTCAATATAATCTTCAGCAGAAGTTTATCTGCCTTTTATTTTTTCTGTTTATACTGAGTTCTCTAAGGTGTTTCAAATACCTCTAAGAAGTGTGACTGTGAGGTAAGTAAATCTGAACCCTTTGTGCCTGGAGACACTACAAAGCGTTGATAATGTGTTGAGCTATCACATTGTTTGGATTTTCACCGCTGAGGATCCTGCACTTAATTCAGAAACTGTATCTTGAAAACCTCTCCAGCTTGTTCCCCTCTGAGCTTGTCCCGCGGATGAGACCGTGAATGAACTGGTCAACAGGTGTAAGAAGGAGAGGGAAGAGGGAAAGTCATGCAGGTGTGGAGAGAGCGGGAGAGGCACATCTTTCACCCAGACCTTGGAGCTAAGCCAGCTGAAGGACAACATAAACCTTCAGTGCTGATGTCAGACCTTAAACCTTGAGCCCCACGCAGGGACAAGGCCCAGGGGAGCAGGGGCGATGGGAGAAGGGAGGATTGCTCGAGTGCCAGCATACCTTGCTGCAGGTACACACTCCCCTGGCCCTTGCAGAGGGTGGCACTGGTGCCACAGGCAAGGCTGGGTATTCCTGTCCCCACCTGGAACCCCCCAGCATTACACCCTTGCAGCAAGACTTCCGTGACTCTACCAATACTCAACTAGGTTTAAATGAGCTGAAGATAAAAATATTTTTCACAGATCAGCAATTGCTTTACCTTTGGCTCAGATATCCTTTCATCTCCATCATGCAGATCCAGTCTCTTCCAATTCTATCACTAGTGTCATGGTGCAGAAATACTAGAGGTCTAATTTGAATAGAGCCCAAATAAGTGGTGTAAAACAGTATTTGATGTTTCAACTTTTTTCACACAACTGAAACTTAAGCTTTTATGTTTATACTTCAGACAGTCAAGTGCTGCCCTGTTTCTCTGAGTGGATCAATCAGAAAACCTAATGTTGGTTTAGCATCTGCTGAGATGCCGTAAGGAAAGAGTATATGGCTTTTGCTGCCCTCTTCTGTAGGAAGAAATGTAGATCAGATTGGCTAAAAACTCGTTTCCAGTCAATAGATAAATTAGATAAATGGCTAAACAGATCCATGACCACCCTGGCTTTACCAGCTTTAGGGTATTTTCTCTTTGCAAGAGCAGCGGGGCCAGGCAGGAATGACACACAGGAGCTGGCTGGAGACGCTGAGAATACTTCAGCAACATAAGGCCAGTGTCTGCCTGGGCTCAGGGATGGGCGTCAGGGATGACAGGTATCATTAACCCAGCTTGAAAATAGTCTAAATCTACTAGAAAAAGCATATTAACAGCAACAGTAAGAACACTCCCTATGTATTTAACACAGCATTAGCAACAACCTACAAGGAAATTAATCACTGACTTCAACAGGGATTAAATTACTTGTAATTGCTAATGCTTTCCATGCTACTTCTCCTATTTTCAGTTGAATTACTGAATATTATTAAGGTGGTGTTTTTTCTCTCTCACACACAGTTTCCATTGGCTTCATGACAGTCTCCTCTGACTCTAAACTAAAGATTCCCAGTGTATCAGAAAGGTGGGTGGTGCCTCCAATGCAATTGCCCCCACAAAGGGAAGAAGGATTGCATGCCCTGTGCTGAGGAGAGCAAGAATACTAATTTATCAGTTATTATGGAAGAATGAGCCTCAGAAACATGCATTTTACCTACACACTGGCTTTAGAGGAAGGTCCAGAATGCTGCCACAAAACCCCAATTGCTTCAAGATACTCAAGTTACAACAGCCCTCGGAATTACATTATACTGGTAATTCTCAGTGCAAATGGATACCAAGAAAACAGAAAATGTTTTTGCCATTATCACTTTTTCACTTTTGTTTAAGCTTCCCAAGTATGTTAGAAAACTAATCTAACCACCTCGTATTTTAATATTTTACTTTAAAGTACAATCATATATAATTTTGTCTGTACTTCAAATACCCATGTTTGGTTTATTGATTTCAATATTCTCTAAAAAGCCAAATAACTAAGAGCCTGTGTTCCTGAGTTTTCTCAGCTTCCTGAACACATAAAGGAACAAAAGAACTTTCTAATA
The DNA here is from genome assembly GCA_036023395.1 of Myiotriccus ornatus. NCBI lineage: Eukaryota > Metazoa > Chordata > Aves > Passeriformes > Tyrannidae > Myiotriccus > Myiotriccus ornatus. Next base: position 18,895,939 of record JAYRBT010000023.1, on the reverse strand, counting down.
CTGCTGAAGTCAGTGGACAATATGTTTCACTACAGTAAACTGGCCCCACAATTCACACTCTAGACAGGAAGCACTACCCATCCCTTGCCCAGGTGAGGCTGACCTTGGAAAAATGGACTTTAAAATCCCTACACAGAAACAGTCCAAAAAGCTAAAGGCAGGAAAATCTACTGGGATCTGTAACACAAAACAGACCCCAAGCCTCAAGGATGTTGTGACAAAGGGGGAGCCATCAGACATGAGAAACAGGACTTTTATGACAGTGGTATCTGAGAGGCATTTCTGGAGGCAGCTGTGCAAACACTTCATCTGCTCATAGTGCATCTGATCAGGAGCTGAACTGGAAGCAAAAAATCTGTGAGACACGTCCAGTTTGGTCTGATTATGCACTACAATAATACAAACTCCCACGATGGCTCACACCCTCCTCATCGTTTGTAAAACCAAGGGAGCTGAGTTTGTAGTGCTCCATGAAGAGTGGAATCAAACACGTTCCACACTACCCAAATGCTGTACATCTGCAGGGGCTGCTCCAGGCAGGGGCTGCGTCTCACTCGGGCCGTGTTCAGCTCTGCAGTGGAGCAAAATGGAGCATCCCACGGTACCTCAGACCGGGGATTCTGAAATTCAACAGTGTGCCAGGGAATTGAGCAGCAGTCTCCAACTGTGTTGCAAGCCCCCAGCAGCCCCAAAGCCCTCCCAGCTGTGAGGAGCAGGATTCCAACATCTCTCCCCTTCCCAGATGAGCACTGTTTATTTTGCACAACTAAATGCTGTCAAACCTGAGATTTACTGCTTAAAAATGGTAGTGTAACAGACATGAAGCAACTAAAATGCAACCAAACATTCTCTTTTGTCATGCATAGTCATGCTTAGTAATAGTTGCAATCATTGCATAATTGAAGGATTCACATTTATAGAATTAGTTTCCCCACTGACTATAGGGGGGAGAACAGGACCTGTTCTCTTTTGCACACAGTAGCAAAGCCTGTTCCAAAATCTCAGAGATGTCAGCAGGTCTTTAGGAGCTGTGCTTACACTCACGTGGGGACACAGAGCACTGTGTCCAGGATGCCGAGCAGATGAACTGATCCCAGCCCTACCTCACTCTGGGGGCTACGCCCACCCCGCCAGTCCCCACGGGAAGGGGCTGCTTTACGCTGTCGGTCACCTCTCTGCCAAGGGATCCTTGGGCAACCACGAGCCTGGAATCCATGGCAGGGGTTCATCTGGATGGCAGTCACCAGAGAAGGGAATGGGAGCGCTTTTCCCATGGACACGCTGCCATTTGGCAAAGCCCACGGCAGGCATGTGCAAGCCCTCCTTACGTAACACCCAAATCTGCAGAGTTACTGGGAAATGAACTCACCAGTGAATTTATGACTCTGCAAGGATAATCCTCCTGGTGAGTAAACAAAACATCAACAAACAACGGCAGTCAGAGGAAGAATATGTTCATGATTATTCGACAATAGGGCCTGTTGGGATGAAAATTCAGGACGTGTTGAAAACCTCTCGGAGCTGGAGACCCAGGGCATCCGTACTGCAAGTTGAATTTCCTTAGGGAAGAAGGGCTGCTACACTCAGTTTAGTCTGCTACTGCATCAACAAATTGGTCTGTAGTTACAGCACTGACTGCTTTGAGGAGACTCTCCCATCAAAATCCCAGAGTGGCACACTGCCAGTTTCTTCTAAAATCCTTCTTTTCTCACTTGTGAATGAGGAAAAAACTAGAACAAACAAAATGAGCAAGTAATCCCTACGCTCCTGACAGCACAATCAAAGGAAAATTCACCAGGATTTGCACCATGGTTGTTCATTTTTTAAAGCAAGTCAGCAAATATTTCTGACTACTTTAGAAGTTGGTATTTTATCTGTTTTCTCCTTTTTCACTTTAGAGGTTCATTCTTATCCCAAGAAGTTTTTATAACTTTATTTTCTGAAACAACATCTATTTTCTACAGCAATCACCAGCAAACCTGGTGAGCATTATGTTCATTAACTTCATTTTAAGCTCCTATAGTCTGAGTTTCTCCATTCTCATGAATTGCTTTCCATGTTCCATTGTCCATCACGTAATGAAAAAAACCCTGCACTGCTGAGTTACACACAGAACTGGAAATACTACTTTTGTGGGGTCTGGGGTTTTTTTTCAGATTTCTTATTAGGTGGATCTCATTTTTTGATAATATAAACACAACATGCATATAGCAAATAAGGAGAGATTCCTTCATCAGGATTTACGGTCAACCAAACCAATCTTTGTGAGTTTTAATGAAGGATCCCGTGATCATAGGAATTTCTTCTAAAAGCATTTCAAACTCTGTCAATTCGACCAGGATTATTTAAGACAAAAATCCTACACCTCTGTACATTATTTTGTATCTTCAGCCCTTTCAAGACTGCTCTGGGATGCTCACTGTCACTCCTTTCCCAGAAAAGGAAAGCAAAACAAACCAAGACTCATTTCTACAATGTCTCATTATGGAATAATGAATCCCTGAAATGAATCAGAGCTTCTGCATGAGTTGCCACCTCTTCAGAAGAGACCAGATCAGGTTCTCACCTACATCCAGTCCAGCACTGCCATCTGCTGGGAGCTGCAGCTCTGGAAAATCACCCGGGAAAAATATTCCAGTATCGAGTGCTCACCAGTTTGCCAATCAAAAACTATTAAAAAGTAATGGTGGTTTAATTTAAAACTGGCATATTAATCGCTGTAAATAAACTTGGAGCAGGGAAAGCTAATTTGAGCAGTAATTCCCATCTATTTTCTATTGCTACATAATGAGCTCTAATTCTGCTTCTGCAAATTTCCGAGGGAAAAGAAATAGCTGAGGTGTTTTCTCAGATGCACCTCAGATTACAGTAAAACAAGTGAATTTATCACAACCCGAGCTACAGTGCAGATTTCATAAGACACATTGGCACAATGCTGGCAATGGCCAAAAGCCACCATCACCTTTTTCTTTTACATTTTACCCCAGCATGAGAGACTGAAAAAATTAAATTTAAAAAAAAATTAATGCATTGTTATTTAATAAACCAATAACAGCTACATTAGATTCCCTAAAATTTTCTTTCTGCCAGCACAGTGTATCTCACTGAAGCAGCTGTGCTATGTGTGGAAGAAGGGAACTGGTAAGATGCACCTCCGGTGGGAGAGCCTGTCGTGGTCCCCCATTATTGACCGAACACCCCTGAGGCTCCCCTGGCTCGGACACGGCTCTTGGAACCAGCTCACCACAGGCAGGGTTCGAGGGAAAGCAAAGTGGAAACCTGTGCTCAGAAATGAACACAAGACAGGTCTAGATATCAAAAACTGAGAGACAAAGAAAACTGGGAAATTCTTTGTACCCGTTTATGACCATCATTCATCCCAAAGAAAGAAAAGGACACATAGTCACTTTTAGTCCAGTTTATCATTAGGTATTTATATAAACAATAAAGAATAAAGCAAAATTACCCAGTTTTCATTATTTTTAAGAGATTAAGTCCGAATTTCCCATCAAAGCAAGGCCTGGCCTTGTGACTGAGTGTCAACATCTTGACAAGGGCCCTCAGGGACAGACAGGACAGCTGGGCACACTGACGGCTGAACCCTTGCTCTTCTCCACCTTCCCTTGCTAACTTCTCAAACTACCACATCATCCCCAGTACACGCTCCTTGTGGCAGGACAGCATGTCTAAGAGCAACTCAGAACACCCAATTTCCAATATATGTGCCCAGAAAGGAACAAATTAACGTAAGTAGCTCTCTAAAGCAGTGTTATTTCCTTGGTAAGCCTGACAGAAATCAGATCACCACTGTACATTCAGACACAATTCCCTGCTAGAAAAGCACCTTGAAAACACTTCCACGGCCCTGTCACAAATTGGGCTGTTTTTTGCACTTTGCTGCTGAGGAGGAGGTAATTGGTAGGGTTTGCTATTGCCCTTTCTCTCAGGGATGTTCAGAGCCTTTAATGACACCTGCCCTGTGCCCCAGCACGTCCCGGGGTGCGGAGCAGAGTCAGCCCCTGGGTGAGCTCTTCCCTCGCCTGCCCAGAACACACTCACAGACAGAACCCCCATGTGCTGTAACACGGCCAGAAAGCTGCCACTGCAACACCCAGAGCAGGCAAAGCACAGAAATACTGCAAAGCCAAGCCTTGCCATGCAGCTATTCCAAGGAGCCCTAAAACCCAAAGGAATGTGAATCACTGTGTCATCTCTCAGCAGCAGATAAACAGAACAGCACCAGCCAAGCCAGCACAGCGGGACTGACACCACCACACCTGACCTCTGCATCCAACCTGCCGAGCTGCGAGCGGAAGACAAACATGGGGGGATGCACAGCCAAGGAAGGGAAGGATTTATGGAATAAAGAGCAAATGAGACTCTTTCTAAATAATCACTTTCTTAAAACACAATCTCCAAAGGTCAAGCCTTCAAACTCTTCATCCTTTCTAGACTTGTTTGATTCACCATATATTGATATCACCATATTTTGAGTATCTTCTCTGGACTGACAGCTTGAAGAAAGCAGTTCTTTTAAGGCCTTAATTCAAACCCATAATACTATGATACTTTGATTAATTCTCAGTTCTAATATGAGACAATATCAAATGCATCACTTGATTTAGACTTTACTGAGGGTTTTTTTGGTACTATCCCCCTATAAAAGGTATTACAACTTCTTGTCTCATCTCTGGATTCACAGTTTCTTCCTCCTTTTCCCTTCTTCCCACTCACACCCCCCCTTACACCCCCCCACCCCTCCCCGCCACGGATTTAAGACTTGAGAGCTTGAACATTTCTCAATCACAATGTTTATCCAAAATTTGTATTTCATTATCACCCCTATCTTTTTTCTCATTCTGTAGGCAGGCTGTAGTTCTCATTTTTCTGTAAGATGATCTCAAATTCTTTATCCTGTTTGCCTAGGATGGAGTAGTCCTGGCAACCAAGTTTAAGTAGACTCTAAGGACTAGTGGTGTCTTGAGATAAAATTCCTCTCTCAAAGCCCGCAATATGCTCCTTTCTGAGCACAGGCAGAAAACCCATTAACCTGAACAGATGGGAGGCAGTCTGTGGGCAGGCAAAATCTGTTCGAGCATAAACTTAGAATACAAAAAATAATGAAAAAATCTGACTCACAGGCCTGGTAAGAATCATAAGATTGGCTTAAGAGATCCCTAAATTTTAAGAGAAACATCTATTTTAAAGAAAAGAGATACATGATTATTTTTGTTTGTTGTATGTTTTTGATTCCCTTCAAAGGAAGTGCACACTTATTTATCTGAACGGAGAACTGGGTCCTTACTTGTTTACAAAAGATGTAACCTTAATGAAAAAAAAAAAAGATGCTTACAAGAAAATGTCGAGTGCTTGGAATATTATGGATGTTAATAACCTGTGCTGGTTCATCTGCAGATGTGGAAAAGCAATCAGACAAACCAGGCTGTGACTGGACCGGCTGTGATGCCACGACTGCTGTTCAGCTCCAATTCCATTGCAGTACAACCAACATTAAGGACACAAATCAGGCCCAAAGAATGTATCAGTGTGTTCATTAACTGTTAAACTTCCTCTAAGATACAGGAATGGTTTTTTTATCGGAAACTTCCTGAAGTGTGTACTTTTGATTACTAAACATGTACTTTTGACTGATAAAAACTTATCCGATGAATCTGAAATTGTCACAGCTTGAAAAAGAAGAAAGAGGCATGAAATTCCCAAATCCAGCAAGGGAGATTAAAATCTGCCATTATTCTTCTTTTAACTGGAAACAGCCTTTTCCCAGTGCAGTGCTTTGGATCTTCTCAAATGATCTGCTGACACTGCTGCAAAAGAGTTGAGTCTCCTACTGACAAAATCATCTGTTTTACACATAAATTGTACCCTGGTTCTTACACTTCCCCCCCCAGTCCTGTTAGCAAAGCATTTTTTATGCAGTCAAATACAGGCAGAGTAAACCAACATGTCCTGTGTGCTTTCTGCTCTCTTCCTGGTCACTTAAAACACTGCTCCCACTTTTCCATGCCAGACTTTCTAACAGCATGTCAGATGGCCACAACCAGCTACTCTTCCAGTTTCCTCTCTCAGGTTCTCTTTCCTTTCTGCTGCTTTGTATTTCCCCCAGCTGTTTCAGGGTTTTTTTGCTTTCACCCTCCATGTATGGTCAACAAAGTAACTAACATCAACTAAAAAAATGTTGTAATATTTTCTGCAGTTTCGACTTTACTTTCAGTGCTTCTGTGTCATGTTCAATTATTTCAGCAACATGTCTAACCTAAAACTGAAGTGGTGGGTGTATGTCTGTGCATGCTTCTATCTAAGTGATTTACATGTGTACACACACACATGCACATATATGAATATGCACAGGTCTGCAAGAAGACAGTCTATCATTACCTTTAGGGACTTTATAAATCCCTGGCTTTCTTTTAAAGAGTGCAAGTATTGCATCAGAGTCCAGAATCAATATTTATGTGGTATTTTACAAACTATCACCACAAGGGCAGAAGGAAAATGAACACAGTGAAACCTCCCTTACCAACCACTTCATCATCTGTTGCTCAACCTCCCAATAAAGGCAGAGAAAAAATGTGCATAATAACGAGACTTCGTCTTCTTTAACTCACTATGCCAACAATTTATAGCTTTCTGCACAAACTGTACTTTTCCCGGGCATTTCCAATCAAATTCAGCCCAGAATGCCCAGGCATGTCCCACAGTGCAGTCTGTGGAAACTTGTGGAACTGTCACACCACGTGACGTGGGAGCGATGCTGGTGGGGACAGGCACGGAGAGAGGGATGCAGGAGGAGGAGGGAGCTGGAAGGAAAGCACGAGTAGAGCAACAGGGACACTGAGCAGTGATTTTTCTGGCTGCCCCAAGAACATTTGTGCTGCCAGAGGAGCAGCAGGGAGGCAGGAATGGGTGAGGACGGCCTCGTAACTTTAAATGACAGCAATGGTAGGTGACCTTAAAGAAGCACAGAAATAAATCCAGCTTTGTGCAATTTGTTACTCTGCATAAATAGCACAGGAATCTTTTTATATCTTTGTATCTTTATATTAATTTAAAATATATTTATATATCTTACAATCTCTTTATATATATAAATTTTACTCCAATAAGCTATTTTATTTATACATACTATAAAATCTGTATGATATATAATTATATACTTCTTTATTTTTTAAAAAGAAAACAAGAGACAATTATTTCATTAGTTTGCAGGTATAAAATATAATTACAGCAAATGGATGTAATGGCTCTTAACAACTGTGCTTTTTGTTTTGTTTTTTTTTCTTTTTTTTTTTAAATAAGAATATAATTATATTAACCACACTTCAGAAAAACATTTATTGGAGTAAAAATGGTAGACTTGGAGAGTCTCATCCTTCCTTTGGACTCTGACTGACCAACTCTCTGAAGATCTTTATCACCTGAATTAATACAGGTTCTCAATGCCTGGCCAGTTATTCCAATGTTGTCATCTGAGACTGACAAGAAATGGGAAATTAAAACTCAACATATTTCATTGGAATAAGGGCAGAATGACAACACTCAGTTTTTGAATGCCACAGGGTAAGATGTTTAAGGGCTAATTCTGAATCATCAGTAGCATTACTGCCACCCAAAGTTTGGCATTATGAAATCCCAAATGCCACCATAAAAAGCCCTTTAAATAACCCTCAGCTATGAGCTGAGTACAGATGAGATCAGTGGTTGTGCTCTTCTCCCTTCGCTGTGAGGCTGAGATCTGCACACAGGAGCAAATCTGCCACCAAGCTAAGAAGGAAAGGAAAGAAAAAAGGAGAAGTAGCTTTGAGAAGTTCATGCAAACAACTGAGTTCTCTTGTTCTCTCTCTTCAGGAAATTTCCAACCAAGTCAGTCCTTCGGCCAGAGAAAACAACACAATTTACATAACCCATTTCAACACCATGTACATGTTCCTTACTCTGAAAAACAGCAGACTACGAAAGAAATAAGCTACATTTTCTTATTTAATTTTAATAACTTTATCTTACTATAAATTCATAGATTTAAACTAGATAAGGCAGGGAAATCAATGCAAAAACACAGATCATGTAAGAGAACAAAACAAAAAAATGTAGTTTTATAGGCACAAGGGAACAAGAAGATGCCTCTACGAAACCTGAAAGATTGACTCTCTAATGTGCACTCCTAGTAAAGCAACTCATCTCCCTCTACATGAATTCCTCTCTCAGTTAAAAAAGAAAAGCATTACTTCAAAAAGGATTTCTCGGGTTGAAAAAAGTCAATACAAGGTTTTGATTATATAATATATTAAACCAAAATTATTCTGTTCCTTTATCAGCACGAGTCGCTGCACAGGTTGGTACCAGGGCCCTGAGTCTCACACAGCTCGTGCCTCTGAGGACGTGAAACTCAACAACAGCTCTGACTTTCCCACAGCAAGAGCAGAGTACCATCCCCTGCTCCAGCATCCCGGAGTGTACGCACAGAACATTTATGGCAGCTCAGGAAAATATCTTTCCTGACAAATGTTCGTGTCCCATTAATTTGAATGGAAGACATTTATGTCTGAATTCTGGATAATGAGACACAGATAGTGCTCACTGCACCACACGGGGAAGGCAACTGCAAATTTCGGACCAGCAGCACAATCAGTTTCAGTACTGGCAACCCTGATTAAAGAAGAGCCTGTATTTCAGCTGAAGGCAAAAAGCCCTCAGAGCAAGATGTGAATATCCACATCTACAAGACAAACGTGTGAGCACTGAGGCCACCACTCATTTCTGCCCACTGTACCTTTCATCTGTGCAAGTGGCTTGGTCAGCTGGGTAAGGGAACTGCACGAACACCTGCACGTCACGGGCCAGCTGGTGCCTGGCAATCTGACACACCAGGGAACTTCAGCAGCAGAAGGAAAATGTCTGCCCAGCAGAAAGACCACCTTCTACCCCTAAACATATTCCATCCAACTTCCACATAACTGGAAAATCATTAGCACAACTGATATGTATTCCATAAGAAAGATATGCCTGATTGTTCAAGATGATTTGAGCAGAATGATGAATGAAAATCTGGTACCAAACTCGACGTATGCAGCTTATATATGGACCCACTAGTGCTCTTAACAGACTTCCCTGTTACTGGCCTGGGCTTGGAAAGAGTAAATCTGAGTGGCATATTTATTATTAACACCATAATTTGATGAAAATCTCATTTACAGGAGATGAGAATGGGAAAGAGAAAAAGTGTTATACCTCATAACATTTGGGAAAACACAGTTTTTCCAAATAGGAATAAGAAAAGGATGAAGCATTTGGCTTCATGTGCCTTCATTCTCATAACTCACACATTTTAAAGCCTCATATGTTCCAATAAAGTAGTAGTTTTTCAGGGACTTCATTACTTTTAAATGCTTAGAATTGACAATACTGCTGGTTTGTCAATGTTCTGGTGTGCATGAACAATCCAGACAAAAAGGATTACCTATATTTTTCATTACTTCATTGCTCTGGGGAGACAGTTCTCCACAAAAATATAAAAAAAAGAAGGATTTACCCCAGCAAATAGGCCATTTTTCACTACATGTTTTCCCCTGCTGAAATTTTTATTATGGCTTCAAAGACAGGCTCGCTTTAGAGATTCCACAGCCGAAGGTAAACCAGCAGATGTCTGTCCCTCTCTGCAGTTACTGAAAATGGGTTGATTCCCTCCTTCTCTGCCTGCACGTGGCTTCCAGCCTGTCCCAAAGAGCGCATCCTTTGCCCGTTACTCTCCCCTGAAAGCCTCGTAAACGGGGAGCTGTTTATTCCTCCTCCAGCCCGTGTAAGCACAGATGCCAATCTCAGCTGTCACTCTCATCTGATATTGTTCACGTTGTGGGGGACAAGGCGGGTTCTTTGCTTACAGCCATGCTCACTGCAAAACAAAATGCCACCAAAATTCATTCCTTGCACATTGCAAGCATCATTCAGATACCAATGGCCTTAAACCTTGAATATTAAATTAGTATTCAGCTATCATTTTTTTTGTAATGCCAGCAGTGCAACACATCTTCCAAAATTTCACCATTCTTTGCCTTAATTTTAAAACTAAATCTATGGTGGTGAGACTCCTGGGGATGGTCCTGTGGAGGGCTTAGGGCTGGACTCGATCCTCGTGGGTCCCTTCCAACTCAGCATATTCTGTGATTATTTCATTCTCTTTCACACACACATCCACAAATGTCTTTATTGTGCTTGAAAATATAAAGCAAGCCCTCAAATATGCTTGGCATGAAAATTATCAGCCACAAAATCTCCTTTGGTCTACAGAATTTATGTAGCAAGACAATGTAAATTCTTGCATAAGCCAGTCAGTTGTGAGGGTCTCCTCGCTTTTAGATAAATCCTTTTGCATGTGATTTAATGATTATGGACATAGCAAAATTGGGCAGCTTTAATTAGAAGAAAAGTCAGTACAGGTGACACTGTAATAAAGCCTACAGAGAAAAAAGCTCCAAGGAAATAAAAATACAGAGCAAAGTGGGGCTTGAACGACAAAGCTCATTGCACTGATAGGGAAGTTAAAAGGGACAAGGACAAAGGGATTTCCAGGCAGTGCCAATTCATTTGGAATATAAGCATAAAGGCCTGGCAGTGATTCTGTAAAACGTGATGACTCATCCCTTCTCTCGTTCTCTTCTAGCCACTTGGATGCTGCTCAGACCTGAGTGGCTTCAATTACCGTCACTACATTTCTCCATTCCTTTGACTCTTGCAGTGAAAACGGTACAAGTTGATTCAGGCACCTGACAAAGCCAGGACACGTGGCAAGGTCTGCTGCAACCACACGCACCAGGTCCTACAACAGCCTGTTCACAGCAGCATTAAAAACTAACAGGCCTTTTTCACAGCACCTTGCTGATGCATTCTAAATCAGTAAATTTATTCCATTTTAAGAAAGAATAACTGTTTTTCTTCCCCTGAGAACATAAATAGATCCAAGTACATGTTACACCAATTTCCTTTCTTTTACAGCCACACAATCTCATTAAAGCTGAAATATCACATATGGAATTACAAGGTAAAAAAAAAACCTACCCCTTATAAAACTATGTTTTTGCCAAGCAATCTTTGAAACATCCTAAACTGTTCTTTCTAGCAGAATCAACTTTCTCATATGAAGAATTATTTCACAGATCACAAAAAAATGTTTTAAATGGATCTAAGTCCAACACTTGCTAAATGATGACCTTCCCAGTTTCTGAAGAGGATCAGGATTTGTATTTTCTAATAGCTACCATATTTTAATTTAGTCATTGTTTGTGTCACAAAGAATGGTTGTAACAAAAGGACCCATATTAGAAATAATGGCACAAGAATTAAACTGCTACGAACTGATGTAATTCACTAACATTGCTGGTACACGGGCTCTCAATAATATTTTAGCTTGAGTTTATCAACACCTGAAATAACTGGTGATAACAAATACTGGATTATTGTGACATCACTGAATTACAAACGGCAATTTTGTGTCCGCATTCTGTGTCCTTCATCTTCCCTTTCTCTCACTGTAGTGCTCCACTGGGATTTTTTCTTGAGGGTTTTGAAAAGTGAAAATATTTAATTTCTATGGATGAGATTTTCCAAAATATTGTTTTGTTGCTTTTTTTCATTCCTGACTTAATTACTTTGCCGTAACACCAAGTTGCACGAGCAGCAGTTAGCTCTGGGAATCTGTAATTACACAGAATGCTTACAAATATTATGACTGGAGAAACACTGCGGTTTAGAAATCTCCCATTTGAAGAAAGCGTTGCAATTTCTTCACAAGCATTGTTCCAGCAGTGTAAAATGATTCCTACTCTTTAAATAAAAAGCAGCACGAAAAAAAGGCAGGGGAAAATCCACTGTGTTCTGCTCAAAAGGAAAAGCCACACTTGTTGATATCCCCAAAACTTGCAATTTCTAGCACGTGTGCACATTAAACCTCCCCTCCCCCAGTCCATCCCCATCCCTCCACACTGACTTCAGTGAGAGGACTGGCTATTTCCTGCTGTTACTCAGAATACGTTAAAATCATTCACCTAATGAGGAAGCTCATGTTGCCTTCCTGTACTTTACAAAGTACTGCAAGAGGCGCCTGTTTTCAGTGCTCAGTCTAAAAGCACATTCAGATTCTAGAAATACATGATCTTTGGCAAGCAGAAATTAATTCACTCTACACACACAGAGTCAAGCCATCGAGCCACAGTTATGCAAGCTGAGAAAACCAACTGAAATCCTAATTTTACGTACATACCTACACAACCCGCTCATACACACACAGGGTATAGAGAGATGCAAGTAGTTTTATTATGCTCAGCCTTCTCCAAAAGTTCCTACACAGCAAAGACAGAAAGATCTACTGTCAGGTAGTTGTGCACAGATTGACTCGTGAGTAAGGAGGAAATTAAATCCTCCGTGAAGGAACAGTCATAGCTGTGTATTCTTAAATGAAAAAAGGACCCCAAGTGAAAAATAAAATCAAAAGTGAATTCAGACATGAATCACTAATTTATATTCAAAATATCCCCCTATTCTTGCCATCATAAGACACTCTGAGTTGAGTTCAATGTAAAACGTGGGTTTAGTTTATTACCTTACTCACACAGCTTTGTTTTCTGGCAGATGGAAGGTGGGAACTGGCCGCAGGCTCTCCCTTCAGAAGCAGCTCACAGAACGGATCTTCCCAGTGTCCAGCTGACTCAGATGCTGCCACCTGATCAAAAGGCATTTTGCCCAAATGCCACATAGGAAACTAAAATTTTATAACCCTTTTTCTGCAAATAAATTACGTCTGGAGCACAAAATCAGAATCTGTTGCCTACATTCCATGTCCAGCTAAACATTCCTAACCGATGGGAGCAGCAGCATTTCTGCACTCCTCACAAGGGTCTCCCTTCAGCTGCACATCAGTAACGCTGCCAAGGCCTGTGGTCACTCGTCCAAGGGAAGGCAGGCACGAGGCCCACGCTGAGTATGGGTGTAGTAAGCAGAGCAGTAACACAGATACTCACTCTCTCTGTCACTGCACGGGGACAGCAGCAGTGCAACTGCTGAGGGAACACAGATGCCCCCGTGGCTCCCGAGCGTTGCTCCAGCATGGTGCACCTCTGCCATATCACACGTGGAAACCTCCAGCCTGGAATGCTACAAGACGTGAAGATGTACAGGCTGGTGAAGGCTGCAGTCCTTGGTGGCACGTGCTGAGCTGCCTGCAGCACAGAATCCCAGAACCCCAGAACATGCTGAGCTGGAAGGAACCACGGGGATCATCAGTCCCACTCGTGGGGCCACCCCAACACCCCCCCATGTGCCTGAGAGCGTGTATCCAAACCCTCCTGCAGCTCTGGCAGCCTTGGGGCTGTGCCCACTGCCCTGGGGAGCCTGTTCAGTGCCAACCAC
>JAYRBT010000023.1:18845711-18875146 GCA_036023395.1 Myiotriccus ornatus | reverse complement strand
TGGAAGGAGGGGTGGGGGGAAGGTGTTTTTCAGACTGTTTTATTTCTCACTCTTTGGCTCTTATCGTGTCAGTAATAAATATAAGTACTATCCCCACTTGGAGTCTGTTTTGGCCCTGCAGGTGATCAGGCACTGACCTCTCCCAGCTCTCCTCTCTACTCAGGAACCCTTAGCTGGTTGTTCTTCTCTCTCCTCTGTCCAGTTGCAGAGGGAGAGTGAGAGAGTTGCTGTAGTGGCATTCAGCCAGGGGCAACCCACTACAGTGCACAACTCTGGTCCTAAAACACTTTGTTTCCTCAAGAACTACCAAAATTATCATATTAATTTAGAAGTTTCTTTTTCATTTCTATGATCATGTCATGTTGTGGAAAATATAATCGATGCTCATACCCTTTTTCATAGGGACCTCAAAAAATGCCTGAATAATTTCCATCTTGAACTAAAAAGAAATGGACTGGCAAATAAACACCATGTAGGGAATAAGTTTAAAAAACATCTAACTGACAAAAATCAGGGAAGGAGTAAAGCAGCTGAACACACAAATCCATGATGAATACCATGATGGAAAATGTGAGTACACATTTAAACTACAGCAAAAAGCTACAGAATCATGAAGAAAAAATCCACGCTGTGTGTGTATATTTACTGTTGCCATACCACACACACATCGGTTGAGTTCTTTGCCACGGAATAACTTCTTTTCTGTTACTTGCACACTTTCTGCATAGGCCTGGTGCTTGTTTAGTTAATTGGTTTCTGCAAACTGGACAAGAGTTTGTGGCACTGGGTAAGTCAGAGAAGATTCCCGTAACACCTTACCCACAGGCAGCTGAAATCTGCACTGCCCTGTACACTGCAGCACGGCCATCATCTGCTCACAGCTAACTTATTCATGCCATCTATATTTTTGAAAATGTCCTGAGCTTCAGCATTGCTTTCCCTTGACAAAAAGCACATTCCAGAAAGCTGGTGAGTTGACTCATACACTCTACTTAAATCTGAACTGAATACTCCTTTGAAGTTGGTAGCTGAATGCTGACTCAGACTTTTTAAAATCCAGACTGCCATGTAAATTAACAAAAGATTTGATTAACACAACTGTAAAATCTTATTTTTATGGACTCCTCCACATCTAGAAATGCAACATAAGAATTATAAAATATTTTATGTTATTTAGGCAGCTGTCAATTTTTAAGTACTTAAGTATGGTGGAAACGAAGGACAGCACATCAAAAACTGGAGTTTGCAAATAAAGGTTGTTAAAGATACAAAATCAAACATTCTGTCAGGTTTAAAACAAACATCCTACCTTTGCTAGTCTGTAATATTGCTTCACTTCAGCTGTGAGAGACACAATGCATTTTATTTCTGCTTTTTAAAAATACTTGGGTTCTAACTGGAGGCAAAATGCTCAAATGCAAATGACTCAACTCTCCATAACCAAAATGGGTAAGATTTTGAATACTGAAAGTTGAGGCATGAAATAAATGAAAACTTGCATAAAACTGATCAGCACAGCAATCTATATTTGACTGATACTTAGAAATAAGCAACAGAAGTTCCTAACACTTGGCTGTTGCAATGTGAATAATTGCCATATGGTGTCTGTGGAAAATATATGCAAATATATTGCGTGCAGCATAAGTAGATCCTGCCATAAACTTGTCTTGGTTTGGGTTTTTTCTTTTTCCTTTCATGGAAATGCCAGCAAAGCCAGTGCTTAATATTCACTGAACTGCAGACATATCTTTCAATGCCACCAGGTTTAGGCAGTATTAGTGAGTCCTTTTATTCTGGTTTCTGAGGTGATTTCCTATGCTTGAGGAACTTAACAAAGACACAAATTACTGGAAAGGGGGACACTCCTAGCCCCCTTTCCACTAAATGGTATTATTGCACAATACTGATGCAAACCCCTCCACCCCTGTGGCTTAGACACTTTGGTGATGCAGAACCTGAGCTTCCACGCAGTAGGTGGAAAAATGTCTGGCAAGTTCCCTTGGGCACAATGCACAGAAATTACAGCTGACCTAATTACACATTCTCAGCTGAAATAAATAAATAGAGTTTTATTAGGTTAGTTGATATTAGCAAAATTCTGCTCCAAGGAAAACCCTAAGCTGTAGAAAAACAAACATTGAACTCTCCTGCTGGAAGGTACCTGCAGCACTCAATTGCTTGTTCCTGAAACTAATGTTCCAGCCCATGGAATTAATGGAGCTACAGTCCAGGAAACTCATTCATTAAAAGACATTTAGAAGCCCTGTAGAATGTAAACAGAACAATTACCTTCCTACATCCCATCTAGATAAGACCACTGAAGTTTGTTAAATTCACCCTTAATGAAGTAAAAAAACCCTAAATAACCCCAAACCCCAAACAGTACCCCCCTGGTTTTTAATCTGATCCTCTAACTCGAGTCACAATGTAATTACTCTTCATAAAAGGCAAGCAGAATACTACCAGAGAGAATATTTATTCTATAACCAGCTCAATCACTATATCCACAATTATTAGGTTCAGAAAAGTATAATAAACCCCATGTTTGTAGACAGACCCTCCCCTGTCTATTAGAACTTTTTCAGACTTACTTTTTTTAAAAAATTCCTTGCTTTTACTGAAGAGGATCCTGGTTTAGGGATGATGGAAACCCTGTTTTGCAGAACTCTTCCTCGGCTTTACTGACATTCAAATTCTCTTCTGCCGAAGGAAGTTCTATGATCACCAAGACAACACGTAGGGCACTAACACAAACCCTTTCCTCCAGGAGAATTCCCAGTCTATTTCAAGGCTCATGCTTCTGGAAAACACAGCTACATGGAATATGTACACTGCAATCAGAATTGACTTATAACTGCAAAAAACCAGCCCATCTTCTGGATAGGGCTCGGGGGGTAATCATCAGTGTACAAACATCTCATGGGAAGGAGTAAAGAAGATGGAACCAAACTCTTCTCAATGCTGACTAGTGAAAGTACAAACACACAGAAATGCCATTTAAGTGTGTGTGGTGTTGTTTTGCATGAGTTGGAATGACTATTGGCTAGTAATTGATTAAAAATATTATTTCAATAATCTCTGTCTACTGATGTAACACTGAATTTTGAAATCCAACTTCATTTGCAAAGGGAAAGGGCTGTGTTTATGCTGTGATTTTCCAGCATTTAGCACATGCTGTGTGTTTCTGGTTCAAAAGCCACAGTGATCCAAGCCAGTCACAGCACAGAAAGCATCCCGAGGTTCTATCAGAGGAGAGCAGTTTGGAGCCTGACAGTGGGTAGAGTGCCTGAGTGCAAGCACAGCCCCTTCTACAGCGTCAAACGCAGCTTCAAATTTCCTCTCAGTATCAAATAATTCTGACACAGCCTTGGTATTTTAATAGTAATATTTTAATCATTTCCTATTAATTGGAACAAGTAACTTATGCAGATGCAGCACAGCTGAATCTACAAAATATATCACAGTAGAATAACTATATGCTGGAGCCAGTTCTCATCAATGTTTAATAAAAATGGATGTATAAAATGAAGACTTAGGTCTTTCTAAATAGAGTCTTTTCAATACCATTCCTTTAATTTTCTTCTTTTAAATATAATTATTTCACGAAATAAACTGCTGAGAGCATAGCTCACATTCTTCTGACCATGAACACATTTTTCAGCAAGGGAAAGTGGAAATATACTGAGCATCTACTCAGCACAACTCTAAATACAATCTCCTGTATGGCAGAGAAAATTCTGTCCCCGTTCTATTTAGACAGCTGTGACTGAGTAAGCAATTTGTATACGAAGGAAATAAATTTTTAAAAAATCATTTCTGCAGGTGGACATTTACTGGTACAGAGGATTTGTTTCCCTTCTTGACCTCTGTTCTTATCAACAGAATTGTAAACACAAAGTACAAAAAATGTATTTCATTTTTTCCACAGGCCCTAGGGGAACTATAACCTGCCCTTTCATATAAGGAAATAATTTCCACTTCTCTCATGTGTCCTGTTCTATATTTTAACAACAAAACACAAAATTCTATCAGTATTGGCTCAGCCTTGCACTAGGTTGGACGGATTTGTTTTAGATTTTCCAGTGGCAGATGTGACCATTGGTTCTGCTTCTACAAGGCTTAGAAACATTGAAATGATCATTCCACACTGGTTTCCTACATTTCTGTTTATGCACACGTAGAGCTCCTGTACTGCAAGCAGAGCTTATGCTGAAACCATCCAGGTCTCTTAGCAGGTCTGCTGTTTGCTCCTTTGATTTTTTCCTGAACTGGAGAACACCACATACTAAAGAGGAAATTTATTTCGGTGTGTTCACCACAACTATAATGGATTTTGAGAAATGTATAAATGCATACGACTGATGGAAAGACTAACAGAACAAACTGAATTTGAATTGAGTCTTTTTTCCTAACAGGCAAAATAAAACCCAAGCATAAACCCACTGCTCAGCTTCATGGCCATGGCAGCTCCTGTCCCTGCCTGCAGGCGTGTTTGCGAAAGTTTCACCCCTGATGCTTCCCTGAGTTTAAGGAGCTGCGTAAATGGTGCCTAAAATCGGTATCAGTTCGTTCTGAGCAAGGTTTGTATAGCTTGAATTTCCTGTGGCTTAAACGCCTTTTAAAGCTGAGACACAGACCAAAGGGTCTAAAGTCACAAAATCCACGTAATGACGAGTACACATGGACAAATGTGGTTATCCACACTGAACATTTAGGTAGCTTCAGCAATTATCAGATTAGATGTGTTTCACAGGTTATCAATCAAGTCATTATCATACAAATATATTTAAGTCTTGTAAAAAATACTATATTTTAAAAGTGGAAATTTTTGCTCTCTTTGCAAAAGCAGGTAATATACAAGGAGATGATAATTCTCCTTAAAAACCAATAAATATCTTCTGAGAAAATAACTAAAACACTACATTTGGAATGTCCTTAGTTCTGGATAAGCACAAAGTCTTAATCTGCGTCAGCTAAAATGGCCCCAAATGCTCAGTTGGTACCCTCTTTTCATGCATACACACTGCAGCAGGTTCACTTACCCATCATAAACCCCAGACAAAACCTGCAGTAATTACTGTACGTCACCTTCCTGCCTTCAGCCCCAGCAGAGAAACCCTGACTGTGTATTTGTCCAGCATCATCACGGGAGGTGACTGTCTCTTGAAAATACAAAATTGCTTCGAGCAGTCTCCTGAATGAAGATGCAAGGAGCTCATGCAAATCTCCTACTGAAACGTCCATTTCCTGATTTCGGAACTCTGACTGCTCAAAAATCTGTGGGTATTTACAAATCATTTCAGACACAATATTCTTCCTCTCTGAAGTTGCTGATTTTCAAATCTAAACCTTTTTGCAGTCACCTGAGAAGAGTCATATGGAAAGCAGAAGTGGTTATCACAGTCATTTAGTGCCTGTATTACACCCCTCTGCAACACAGAAAAGGGAAAGATGTTACAGACTACAGGACAATCTACCATACAACTTTTTCTTCCCAGATCAGTAACTTCCACTATTCTATAATAATGCATAGAAACAAAAGTATCTGCAAAGCTTGTAATTGCCTAAATTCCATCTTTTGCACAGTACAGAACTAATCTCATTTGTTAGTACTGTCCAGTTTTGTCACTTTGATAGCACAGTAAGTGAACCTCATAAACATACTACAGAAGAAGTACAATAGATTTATTGAGGAAATCCAACATAAAGCAAAAACTGCAGTGGGGTGGCAAAGTGTAGCACTGGCAAACAAGAAAGAGGACTTATCAACACTGACATAATTATCATAGCTGGAATTCATTTTTGGTTTGGCCAAGCCTGTTATCAAGTGCAATCAATGACAAAGCACCTGACTTCCACCCATTACACACATTACTAAAATGACTCTGTGAATGCCACAGCCATTAACTAAAGTAAATAGCAGAGGGAAAAGAGTTGAACAGAAACCAGGTTTTTCTTTTGAGGTACCTCATTCCCTTTTGTAGAGATGTGTAAAATCTTACACATTTCTTAATTACCAGCTTATAAGGAGTCAGGCAATGTATTAAACTTCCTCTGGACATAAGAACACAGCAGTACAGGTGGAAATACAGCGGTAACAACGATGTACAACTGGGACTGCACGTGCCACTGGGAGAACTGGGAGGACTAGAGTCTGTGAGCCTTATATGCACACCTTGCCCAAAACGTGCTCGCTCAGCTCACAGTTTTGGTAGCAACATGCCAGGGATAAAGCATCTAGCAGCCTAACTCACAAATTCTCAACAAATTCCTAAATACCCTCAGTCCTTAGAGCCTAAAGGGACCAACTTGAGTTACTCCAGACAGCACCTTTCATCATGTAAAGCCTTTTTGATCTTCAGCCTAAAGAAATGTGAGACTGTTTTGCCAGCACTGTGAGGAACATAATTCTGGAGGCACAGAAAGCAAGGACAGCAGAGTTTTCATTTGCTTAGAGAACGTGAGAGTTAAAACAAACATCCTTTCTTAAATGCATTATCAATCAAATGCTGACATTAATTAGAGAACAAGCAGTAAAGAAAGCCAAAACCAGCCTTCTGGTACTGTGAGTAAATTTTGCTGAAAAAATTGTCCCGTGAAAAAATAATGAATGTCATTGTACCTTGGCTTGTGGAAACACAGGACTAGTGGAGACTGAGTAATAAAAGCAGTTCAGAGCATGACAAATTTCTATTTTTACTTTCTTGAATGTGCTCATTTCAGAAAGTATCAGCTCACTGTGGCTTCGGGGCTACTGGGAGTGTTCAGGGATATGTTACCGTTCACAGGTCTGTCACCAGAACCACTGAACAAACAGCTCTTCCCCAGCCCAGCCCTTTGAGTAACACACACAAGCTCTGTAAGATACCAGTGCACAGTCAAACCTTTAGGGTGACTTATGTACCTAAACAGTCTCTCTTTCAGTGGAATGGTTCATTTATGCAGTAATGGGAATCAAGTTGAAGATGTTGGGTTGTTTTTTTTAACCAGTCATTTTCCATGCATTTAGAGTCTTTGTGACAGTGTCCAGTAACATCTGAAGCATACACTTATATTGTTTACATAAGGAAAAATACTGGGTTAAAGGAAATATATGTCAACACAGGAAACTCCATCATAAAGCATTTCTAAAGGGGACGTAATTTTGCCTCTGATTTCTTTGCAAATGTATTCTGGAAAAATATTACTATTAACAGGAGAAACTTCTGTCTGATTTTTAGATAGAAAATCAAGTGTATTTGTTGGTGTTTGTTCTTCTATCACTGTCCCTTACATAATCATCTCCTCCACACACCTTCACACATTCTAACAGCGTAGGAAGGAATTTAAAATTAAAGATGTCAGTAAAAGCAAACAACCTGAGATTTGATCCAAACTAACTCTTAAACAAACTGCCTGGAAGGCATGTGTTATATAGGTCAATGCATGAAACTTGCTTATTTTAGATAACATTTTATTCCCCAAAGGGAATATGAGCTAGTGAGACAAACCCAGACATAATCAGAAAGGGAGAGCTAAATGCAGAATAAAGACACTGTCTTCAGAGCCTCAAGGGAAACTTTTTTACACTACCCAACATCCAAACAGTGGAGGAAAGAAGTTTTATTAGGTTAAATTAACAGTATTTCAGACCCTCCTGACAATGCTTAGTATTTTACTAACCTAACTTTGGACAACTACATTACTGCCAAGAATGTTGCTTGTAAATGGCCTAAGAAAATCTCTGCACATACAGTAATTCCATCTGAACATGAATGTTATTGGAAGCCTTTATCTCCAAGGTAATATTTGACATGTATTTTCCAAACCATTTTCTTAAGCTGAATGATTGTTAGTAGTGGGAACAATCTGGAAAGAAGTTGAGGTGAGAATTCAGTTTTTAGCCTGTAGCCATGTAGTAGTAGTTTGGTAGGAGAGACTGGAAATAACACCTCTCAGCCTTATTTTAAAGCACTGAAAAAAAGAACAGATTTCCCCCTTGGACCAGCAGCTTCTCAAGACAGAGCTTCTCCCAAAGGAACTATGAACTCCCTCAGAAAAATAGTTTTGGTCTCTTCATGACACAACCCCCACTGATGAGCTGTGATTGCATACATACACGTAAGTAAACAATCTCCCTTTGGTCAAGCTACTACTCCCTGAAGAATAAAACAAAGAAAGCCAAAATTACAATGTATCCTCAGAAGAAAATCCACATCTATTCTGGCCACTTGATCGCTGTTGCGTGAACAGAGCACTCGCTGTTTAAAGCTCTGCCTCTGTTCACATCCACAGGTAAGGGTGCTAACTCGGTTCTTCTCTATGAAGCATCAGGAAGTGCAACATTTAGTGGGAGTTTTGACAATCTGGCACAAGTGGCACACCTTACCGAGGGCAGGACTGCTGCAGCCAGCGATGCTGTGCCTTCACACGCTGCAATGGCCACTCAGTCCTTGTCAGCAAAGGGTTCTCACAGACGAGCTGAAACACTGCAGAGTACAGCTAAAAACGTTTTCTTTGTCATCTCTTCTACTTCCATATCTCCATTCTCTGTTAAATAATTTGTAAAATCGTTTTATGTACTACCCAGTGGTACACTGGCCAAGTACAACCTAATAATGTTGGCTTTGGCAGTCCTCCCTGGCTCCCTTCCTTTTGCAGATGTAGACTGAAATTATTCAGCAGCTCAGCTGGCAGCACAGCCCCAGCTGGAGAGCCACTGTGGACTGGGAAGGGCAGTGCATATGGGACCAAGCCATGCTCACATCCATCACCATCTCATTGTCCACACCTGTCCCAGGAGTGAATGATGACGGGAGCAGCATCCAAAACTGTTGAAGTGTACAAGCATACAATTACACTAGATTATGTCATGTTGCATCATTCATATGAATATAGATATCTCAATATCTTTTTCAATGGAATAAAAATAATAAACCCCTCCCTTCCTCATAGATACCACTTTGTATTCCTTGTAATTGTAATACCAAAAAGTGTCACACCTCAGACAGCTCCCTGTGGTTACTCCTCAATACTGGCTGGAGCTGCAGTGCCAAGGTGTGCTTCAGTTCTCCTAATGTTAACGGTATAAATTTTTTCCTCTAACAATCTGCAATGTTGAAAGAAATGGCCCAGTTGAAGTAGAAGGCTTCTTAATAGGAACACAGACAAATTAATCAGAACTTTCAACAAGGTGTCTTCATTAGTCATGGGATTTAAAGCAGTTTCCATCGCTAAATAAGATTTTGTCTGATTTAGAGACGCTTCTGAGGTCACTATCTGGCACTATTAGGTATGTTCAGAATTACCTGAAGGCCTTCTCAAAATTTTATTATAACAAAAACAAAATACCAAAAGGCTGTGTTTGCACACTTCACCTACAGAAATTGCCAAAGACTTTGCATGACTTATGAGCAAACAGAGCAAAACGTAAAGCTTAAATTTTTCATATTTTTTTACTAAGTTTTTTCATAAAATTACCGAATATGAAGACAATGCAAAGAAAATACAAGTGCAAAATTAAAGATATGCTCAAGAATTGAAAAAAGAATAAAAGTTCATGACTCCAAGATGTTCAATCAGTAAACAACAGGGAATTTCTTCATGCCTGCCTTTCTGAACTGAAATGAAATAAATCTGTGATTATTCAGCCCAAAAATACCCTCTGTAACCTGTACTTCAGCAATGTCCCTGCTACTGACAAGAACTGAATCTAAAATACTGATCTCCCTGGTTGCAATAAAACATTCACTCAAACTGTCCGTCTGCTGCCACTTATTTATCTAAAATGGAGCCAGAAATCAAAATCATCATCTTACCAGTCAGGAGAACCTGTCTGAATAATTTCTCACTGCAAATTCATCTGGAATTGAAGTTGCTTATAAATATGCTGGTCAATTCTTTCATCATTAATCATCTTACTGTACCAAACAGATCCTAAGAGCGACTCTTTACAATCTACTTACAATCAGCTCAGAACCAATTGATTAATTACTTAAATTAGAAAAGGGCATGAAGCATGGGGAAATTTCTGTTGGTTTTGCCAAGGAAGCTTATGAAAAAAGAGCGAGAATAATTTGTTAGATAACATTTTAACAGTTGTACAGAAAACAAACTAAAGCTGTAATCCTCTGAGTCTTTCAGGATCGCTTTCTAAGCTTCCCAAAACATCTTCCCAACTGGCACTTTTAAAATAACTAGAAAGCCTGTCAGATTAGCATCATCTTGAACACTAAGATCTTTGCTTCATGCCTGATCCCTACAAAACATTGTTTAAAATGCCAACACCACCAAGGTATGTTCAAGCCACTATAATCACCCTCATAATTTACAAGTCTTCAATTAAGAAAAGCATTTTAAGAGTTAAAAAACCTGTCAGTGAGTGTAGTCAGAAGGGGAATTTTATAAAAGTAACAACCGATCAGGTATTGGAAAATCTATAAACTGAAAAAAGGCAGTCTCATTTATTTGCTGAGCAGGGCTACAACACCAAACAGGAGCATGAAGAAAAGCTGTTCAACAGCAACTGGACACACTGCATGGATATAGTGCAGAAAACTGGGACTTTTGGCTGGGTTTTGTGTTTGTTTTGAACTGGAATAATATATTTGCTCAGTGACATTTGACTTCAGTATTTGATTTCCACATGGTCAACTCTACCTGATAAATGCTATCAACGCTAGCACTGATTAGAAAAACCACAAGATTTGCAGGGTTAGGCTTCTCCAGTGAAGCTGCCATACAAGTGCCATGGCAGGTGCCCTGGAAGACTCTGAACGGCTGAGAATGAGAGCACACCCCCCCTCCTCAACGACTTCCAAACACTGGGACACAGCAGGAAATCGTTTCAATCATTGTCATTCTGTCCATACACGGACTGTCATGCCACTTAGATCCAAACTAAAAAAACAAACACATGAGAACAGAAAACCAGGAATCAATGCAGCAAGAACTACGAGGTGCCACACTGTGTAATACAAGTAATACATGTTTTAACTCTTCCTTTCATTCCGAGTGACACAGCAGTGAAGGGCCTGCACAGTGTGCAACAATTGCTGTGTCCTCCCGAAAACACAGGCCATTCCGCCCTTCCTCCATTCTCCACTTTTCACCTCCTGAAGGTTCTGACAGTTGCCCATCATCTCTGGCCTTTTAAAGAAAAACAATTTTGTTAAACATCTCCAAGATATTCTAAGATATTTTATGATAAATAAGTTTATTTTTTGTTTGATGGGTTTCTTCTGAATAAAAAACAAATACCTTCCACTTAACGCTGGAAACATGATAAATTGCTAGTGTTTAACAGAGGACTGACATGTCCCAGTGCTCACATAAGGACTAAAGCGTCCCACATATTTTTTCACCTTTCTGCCTAAATATGCTTTACTCTACAAGCGTGCTTCTGCAAAACCACAAACCTGCACCTCCTCCACGCAGAGAGCAAAGAACGTCCTCTGTGCACCCTCCAGCGCGAAGGCGAAGCTGCGGAGCCGGGGCACGCGTGGGAGGGGCGGTGTGCGTGGGCAGCAGCACCGGCGGCAGCAGCGGCAGCAGCACCAGCACCGGCAGCAGCAGCAGCGGCAGCACCAGCACCGGCAGCGGCACCAGCACCGGCAGCGGCACCAGCAGCACCAGCACCAGCAGCGGCACCAGCAGCACCAGCACCAGCAGCACCAGCAGCAGCAGCAGCAGCACCACCAGCAGCACCAGCACCAGCAGCACCACCAGCAGCACCAGCACCAGCAGCACCACCAGCAGCACCACCAGCAGCACCACCAGCAGCACCACCAGCAGCACCAGCAGCACCAGCACCAGCAGCAGCACCAGCAGCCGTTCCCGGTGCCGCAGCACCCGCAGCGCGGCGCAGAGCGCAGCGGCTGTCACGGCAATGCCCCGCCCGGCACGGGCGCCTTCTCTGAGCTCACACACGTTTCGGGGATGAGGAATTCTTCCTTTTCAGAGCACTGAACCTTAGAATTTCTGCAAACACATCCCTATTCCTTTTGATGGTTACTGCTACTCCCTTTGCCCCAGGATCTCAACTCAGACTTCTGCCCAAATCCAAGGATGAAATAAAATACATTCTCATAAAAAATGAGTGGAAATTTCCATGTCCACTAATTCTATGCAAACAATTGTATTTATTTAAATGTAAAGTATTTGCCTTCTACTCAAGTAGAATTTGATACAGTACAAATATGAATGTTATATTAATCACAAAATCTTTACCAGACCTGGAAATTCAGAAGACACATCCAAGCCCTGAACTTCTTACCATGTAACTGCTGTGGATAAAAACCTCTGCTTTAGAAATGTAGCAAATCTGTTCCAGTGGTTTGCTGCAAGGGAAAAGGGGTAGCCTTTGCTGTTCATCAGCCATCAAGAGGTGAAAGGCTCCTCTTCTGAAATGTTTCTCAAATGATAATCAAAGGGAAAGAAAAAAAATTCCAAAGGCAAGATTCAGAATTGCAGGAATTATATAATAATAATAACAACAATAATAAGAATAATAAAAAGGCAAAATTATTTTTTAAAGCCAAATGAACAAAATATGCACTTTGCTACCCAAAGATCTTTAATATTTAACATGGGAAACACAAGACTGAAGCCTCTGTGATTACTCCACTGAAAATTCTCTGTTTATGTATTTAATTCTACATTTGCTAGATGCCCATGGGGATAAATACGGCTTGCTACTCATTCTAGATGTGTCTGAAAAGCAGCAAAGAAATAATGATAAACAATAATTCAATGCAGAAACTGTTCTTTTTATTTTGAATTCCACTGCTTTGCAGAATGTCACTGTGTCCCACAAATACAAAACCTACTAAAAATAAGCTATTAAAAGTCAATCTTGGTGCATAAACAGGAAGTTTAAAAAGCATTTAAAAAGAATAATCAGTATGCAATTCAATTTTTTAAATTACATTATAAATTCTTAATTTCCCTACTTTTTCAAGTATTACTCAGTGCTCTGGGGACAAGGCGGGGGTCGGGCACGGGGGGGACTCGATGACTGGAGAACTTTTCCAACCTCAGTGATTCTGTGATGCTGGAATTGTGGCCTGTGTGGCAGTTTCTAATTCCCTGTGGCTCACACACACGTTGGCCTCAAGTGTTTTATTTCCTCTGTATATATGGAGAGAACATGGCTCAGCTGGGCAGGTACCTCTGACCAGGATTTCAGTCCATACGCTTCACTTGATGGAATTTCTCACTCACGTAATTCTTTACTGGTAAATTTAAAAAAAAAAAATAAATAAATTGAGATTTCTGGGAGTTCCCTACATCTCCTCACCAAAAGCATTCCTGACTTGTAAGAAAACTAAAAACCAAAAAGACAAGTAGAGGTTTGCCTGCAATTCCTGTATTTATTACAATTAAGTTGTGGTGTTTCTCTGTAATTTCCTGGGTCAATACCTGATGAACAGCCATAATTATCATCTGTACTAACTCTGCCCATCCTTGCAGAACTGAAGCCTTACTCAAAGTTGTCCAACTCTCAATTTCATCCTGTTCCTGATTTATTTTGTAATTTGTAACGCTGTGCCCTACAATTCAAGCAAACCCCAAGAACAAATAACAGGTTCAGGAAAATCCTGCTATTCTTGACAAGGTGAATGAGCTGTTCCCTGCATTCCCCAGTCTGCCATCAGGGTTTGCTTGTCCAGTAATTCTTGGCCTTAACTGCAAAATACAAGCATTTGTTTATAAGTGTTATTACTTCTTCCATATTATTCTGTGCTTAATCACAGTCCAGAGTCAGATGAAAAATTTGAGATTATTAATGGATCTTTCTTCTCCATGAGTACCCTGCAATATTCTCTAGAAATTTAGCACTTAATCTGTCTCCTCAAAAGCTGAATTGCTGCAATGCTAAAAGCATGCAAAAGAAAACGGCATGAAAAAATGGAAGTTGATGCAAACTTCAAACATTTTCCTATGAAAATGGGGTTTCAATATTCCTCCAATGTACTTGTGACTCACTAAATAGCAGTTCAGAATATTAGATATTACAGTAACCTGTTTCTGTATTGTGCTATTTATTCACAGGGAACAAACTATGACCAAATTGCTCCCAAATTCTGCTTTACTACTGAAACTACAAGATGTTGTTACTACCTCTGAACCAATGCCTAAATTGAAGTACTATACACGTATTTCCTTAGTTTTATTCTTTTATACACCAAGATCATCATAGAAAATCTGGCAAGTCATTTTGGCTTTAAGGAAAGAGTAGATATTGGGATACAGAGCAACATGACTGTGAGCTAATAATAGGTTCTTATGAATAAATATTCTAATGAAATAGGAGTGATGATAGTTTTTCTTTGATACATTTTGTTCAAGAGGAAAAACTAATTTCACACAGACAGCAAGTGCTCAAGGAGAGAAGCCTGAATTATGACAACCAAAATGCAGCTGATATTGTAACTTAAATATAAGGCAAAAAACTAGGATGTTCGGATACTGAATGTATTTCAATGTATCAATGGTGAATTGAGTGTATCAGTAATGAGTGATGACAATTTTAAAATCCATTTCTACAGCTTGACCAAGGGCAGTTTATTCCAGCCCATGAAGCGAAGTAGCTTCACACCCTTCACAAAAGGCAGTGTACTAAGAGCTAAGGACCAAAGGAATAAGCACTCTGTGTGGGACTGGAAGAAGGGAAGGATGAGAAGGGGAAAGCAAAAAAAATTCCAGCAAAGCAATCTGTCAGTGGCTAAGCACAAGCAAATTGCAAGTCTCAATCATTTGATGTATATATTTTCTCCCAAACAGATGCTACTGCTGTAAGCAGACGTTTAATCTCTCAAAGTGAAAAAGGAAAAAATTAAACACATTTATCCTACCAAAATCCTGGAGAGGGGACTTTTTAACAATGTCTGCACTAGCTGCAAGGATACTTTATTTGGAAATCAGAAAGGTACTTCCGAGGGAATGTGTTTCAACAATGGCAAATATTTTATTTGTTGAAAATCACTTTATGTACACTAAGAATTATTTTACTCTTCATTCTGTGATGATTCCTTGATGCAAAAGTCTACACTAAATTTTCCATTATCTTCCAGCTCTTCCATATGAGGACTCTACTAAAAAACGAAGGTGAAGAGGAAAATAATTTCCCAGCTGCAAATTCCCCGTGGACTCTGACTGTCACATCCTTACATGTATTTGTACTGCTGTGAAAGGGAACAGACCCCCAGGTGACTGCGAATGGCTCGTAGGAAGGGAAGCTGTGACACATGTCAGACTGATCATGGAATGGAGCTCTGCCTGGACACGGAGCTGTGCTGGATCCACAGCAACACTCCACTCAGTACTCTACATTTGGCCTAATACATACTTTTAATTGCTTGAAAGAGCTTTGGAATGTTTTTAATTTTTTTTTTTAGCATTAGTTCATTTTCCAGCTTACACCAGAAATTTATAAGCAGAATATCACCATTTATGTCATAATAATTAATGTCACAGATTTTACCTATTTGAAATAAAGGCAAAATAGAGTCAGGAATAAAATTCTCCGAATTAACTAATCCCTAAGAAGTGGTTTGAAACAGCTCTTTTACAAAGCAACAAGCAGTAAAAATTTCACGTCTAATCACACATTTCTCGAGAACATCACGGCTATCACATGCAGATCCTAAACTGCCCAGGTGGGAAAGTACAAGAGTAAATAAACCCAGAATTGTGGCAGAACATGCCTAATCACTATTTTATATCTTTCACTGTCACTTCCAAGCTTCCAAGGTACCTTCACACTAAATGTTCAATTTTGGTTTCAACAGGAAGGGTCAGATTAGAAGTTGCTAATAACAAAAGACAGTGACATGAAAAATACAGGTACTTGGAGTTTTCCTCTTCACCATTTCTGAACAGTTTCACTAATGCTTGATTCAAACAAAACCAAGTTCTAAAATATTCTTATTAAATAAAAATTTCAACTTTTTAAATAGTTCTAGAAAGTTGATGGGATTTTTTAACATTTCTAAGCTGACTGCGCACGGACATCAAAATATGTAACAGTATTAGTGGAGACAGCTGACAAAGAGAATTGTAAAAGACAGTAACTGTGCATTGCTTCACCCCAGTTTAATTTGAGTTTCAACAGAAAAAAACCCAATTTACTCTTTTTGAATAGAATAAAAGAAGCTACAGAGGCAGGTCCTGAATACCAGAATCTAAATAGAAGATTTGAGTGTGTTAAAGATGATTGAATATTTATATTTTAACTACTGGATCAAAGCTGTTTCTAACCAATTTATTTTCCATTTACAGACTTACAGAACTGCCACTGTTCTTACAGTCACGGCGTTTTACCCTGAGTTTTCAGGCAATCTTTCAGACAAAACTGAAGGGTTTGTTCTCGTTATGCAGAACAATTTTATGCCTTGGACAGCTCTTCCAGGAAAATATTCCTGATTTACTGCAGAGAGAGACGTAGAGATGTACACACCTTTACAAACATGCATGGTAAGCTCCCTGTTCTTGATGCCCCGAATGAAATTAGTCCTGTCTGCTAACGAGATTATGAGATTACCAGTCACAGTACACAACTCAATCATGCAGCAGAGATGGTGACTTTGATCAACCATGTATTACAACAAGCTGCTTTTGCTGATTAGTATCATTTACTTGGATTTATATATTACACATAATCCTATTTTCCACCATGAAAGTTCTTTGCTGAAGTCCCCAAAGTGAAAATATTCTCTTCTCATCTTGAGAAGTCCAGGGTCTAGAATTAAAGAATTTCTAGTCATCTATTAAAAAAACTAGTCTAAAATACAGCCTTATTTAAGAAATACAAAAGTGCCTTTCTATTCTTGTAATTCTTCTTCAAAACAGAACATTTTGAAGAATCCAACTAGTAAGTCAAAAATTCTGCAGTGTACGCATTTCAGGATATGAGAAGTATTCTGATTTCTAAAAAATTCTCCTGTGCTTGCTCAAATTTTCTTTTTGCTTCTTTTAATACTTTTAAAATAATTCTGTAATATATTCTAAACCTACTAGTTATGGCAATAGGATGATTACTCGTTACTTGTCCAAACTACAGATTTTAAGATGACTGCATCTTTTCAATGGCCCAGCCTGAAAAGTTCATGTTTACTCGTTCTGACCATAAGATAAAATCACACACCAGAACTTTATTATCCTTTATTCTTCTGGGGCTATTTTGTGCAAATTCAGTAGTTGCAGAAGTGCTGTGACAAACCTGCAAGCAAAATAATCCAGTAGCCCTGGCTGGGGCAGCAGCCGGTCAGTCTGGCAAGGGGATAGCGTCCTTCCCGGAATGTGGCTCGACACTCACTGCAGTCAGCAGTGAGCTCACTCACCTACCACTGCATAACTCCACATGCATGGACACGGCTACCCTGTGTATGGTACAAACAACAATCCTGGATTACAATTACACATTGCAGGTGATGGAAGATTTGATGTTAGAATACCTGAGTTATTCTGAACAAAAATCTGAGCAATGAGAAAGGCACCAAGGTTGAAATTTTTCGAATTCTTTGAATTCTTCATCAAATAATTGAAAAGAGGCCAGTAAAAGGAGTTGTTAAAAAATTATTTCACAGTTTTAAGCATTATTGCCTTAGGTAAGAGCTCTGAGTACAAACAACCCTGATAACATATTTGAAAAGTTATGGCTCTGTCTTTAAGAATTCTGGTGGTAGTGGATCAAGGGTTGGACTTGATGATCTCAGAGCTCCTTTCCAACCCAATCTGATTCCATGATTCTATGATTCTATGATTCTAATTTCTGTTTGACCCTTGAAAATAATTGTTTTCTTGATATCAGGTAGGTTTTCTTCCTTTCAGTTGAAAATTCACAAACTGAAAAAAGCCTTGAAATGAAGTAACGTTCTGTAAACCTCCCACTGGTGTTTGTTGAACAGCTGCATGCACAAGGTCTTCTTCCCACCTTGACACACAGACAGCAGCTCGCCACACGTTTTTCAAAAGGCTGAAACCAACACTGGCGCTCTGTTCCACAGAAAGCATCACAAATTCACTGTTCTAGACCGCTCAAACAAGAAGTGACTAACAAACATTCAGGAAAAAGCTCAGTAACAAGCTACCTCAAGCATAGCGAACCAGAAAATACAAATTTAATTATTGCAAGAGATTCTCACGAGACCCATCTCCAAAATAGCTGAGTGACTTTTCACTGGTAAAATGGAAGAGCCTCCTTTCATTCCAGTGCAACTCCATAACAAGAAAACTACAACCACAAGTTATTTTCTATCTGGACTTTGCCCATCAGGGAAAATTCCTAAAAATTCTTCTTCAAAAAAGAAATTATACTTATGTGTACATACACACAAATACATCTGTCACTACACATACTACCAAAAAAGGAACCTTTTTGTTGTTGTTTTAAGTGCAATGCCTGTATATTTAAACCTCATTGCAAATACTTAAAATATTCTTTTACTCTAAAATTTTAGAAGTACTACTGCTATAAGCACTATTTTCATTTATTAATATATATTGTATGCAACAATTACATAAGGCTCAGGAATAATAAAGTTGGTTATCAGTTCAAAGACAAAAGCTTCATAAATATTTTTTTCTAATTAAAAATACGCCTGAGATTTTTATTTACCTTGAGCAGTGGATGGCTATAACTATTAAGTAAAACAAATCCTGTAGTCACAGCACATTATTTAACCATATTGCCACTCTGTGGAATTAAAAATATTTATCATGTTTTATGATAAAACCTTTTTATCACACTTCCAGAATCATAAATCTGACATGGTGGCTTTTCTAATAATAATGGGTTTGGTCCTACAAAAGAAAACCTCTGACATTTTTAAAAACTTTCTTAATGACAAACCATGATGAAGTGTGCATATACATAAAGAGCTTTCATTGGAAATGATCTGCAGTGCAAACCAAACCCCTGCAGCAAACTCAGACGTGGTGAAACGGTGCTGAATCTTCCTCTCTGGAACCATCCGAGTTCACCAAATGGGAGACTAAAGATACTGTGACTGATCTCATACTGGAGTTTAATGTACTAAATCTGCATTGTTTCTGTGGAATTACAGGCAGTTTCATTAGTAAGAAATCAGAAGCAATGAAGAAGAAAGGAGGTTAAACAACACAAACCTGAAGTTAGGCACAGAGCTGTGTATACACACACCTCGGGAAGGTCAAGTTGCTACACTGGGTTTAAGCTAGAAAACTTCAAGGAATTCCCTTTAAATCATAACACTAAAATAGGGGGCATTTTAACTTCTGCTTCCTCCCCCCTCCCTAGGCTTGTTTTTATCCCCCCCATACAGTCACCCCTGGTTTCTCCTGCAAGAAGTCCATCTTATCGCAATAGAGGATCTTGGTATCTGCCACACACCTCACCAGAAGCAGTAAGCACGGAGCTCAGCAGACTTCAGGCCCTACAAACCAGGCAATTCAACAAAAAAAGGCAGTGTTTCATAAACGGTGTAAGATTGGCAAGGTCAAAGCTGGGAGACAGCAGCACTTCTTGCATGAGAGAACCACTTTATTTTCAGCTATGCATGGAGGGTATCTAAACTCACACTCACTTCTGAAATTCCTACTCAGAAGGTTACTGGGATGAGGGTACTTCTGACTCCTAGAGACAGGGACACATCCACACACAAACATAATTTGGGATTTATTACTAGTCATGCCACAGGCTTTGTGCCTTCTCAAAACCACCAAAATAATTATCTCCTAATTAATTCAACAGGAGAAGAGGAAACAGCCTCCAGCTGTGCCAGGGGAGGCTCAGGTTGGCCATGAGGAGGAATTTCTCCCTGGAGAGCGTGGTCAGGCCCTGGCAGGGGCTGCCCAGGGAGGTTTGGAGTGCCCAGCCCTGGAGGTGTCCAGGGCAGGCCTGGAGTGGCACTCAGTGCTCTGGGCTGGGGACAGGGAGGGGATGGGGCACGGGGGATCCATGGGCTGGGAGGGCTTTTCCAGCCTCAGGGACTGGATGAGCTGCAGCAGCTCTCCTGTAAGCAGCACATATTGCTGATAGTTTGGTTTATGACTGTTTATGCTCAGTATTTATGAGGAAACCATACCTCTCACCTCTTTAAAGAACAATTTCTGGGCTTTCATCTGTTCATTGTCAGATTCCCTAATGCTTAGTCACTCACAGTTTATTTCTGTAGAAGTAATATTTTTTTAAAATGGGGTTTAGGACAGGAAATTATAGCAACATTTTTTCCTAAATGTCATATCAGTTTTGTTTAATCCATTTTCCATTCTAAAATATAAAAATACTTTAATAACATATGTAAAAAGAAATAATTCATTAAATTGAAGAAATCTACTAGTTTATATAAAATCACTTTATGTGAGTGCTTTAGAACAGAATGAAAATATTTAAAATATTTTATATGGGGCTCTGGTAATATTTTATCTTTTCTTAATCACCTGATAAAAATTCAAAGAAATGTGTGTATTTTTAATTCTTTTTAATAACTTCTACTAGCAATCATGTGTTATAAACACCAATATCCAATTGGGTTATAAGGCTATAGAGACAAAATGATTAATCAAGCAAGGTCAAACATGGAACATCTATTAAAAAAAAAAGCTGAAAGAAAGTGAATTTAATGGTTGCACCAAACCTGCCTTTTCTAACAACTTCTACCTCCTGATGGTGGTACATGGTGAGGGGCAAAAACAGGTCATCGCACTTTATTAGACACCAAACCTCTCAGAGTTGTTTGGGTTTAGAAAGGAAAATGGGGAAAGCCCATCTATGCCTCTGTCTGCACTGCTGGGACTAAGTTCTCAGTGTCTCTTTTCCTGCCCCCACCTCATCTGAGGAGCTCACAGCAACTTCCCAAGCGAGCCCAAGCACACACGGGTGTTGGGAGGTGGAAATGGAGGGAACAGCGTTCCCAGCCGTTCCCAGCTGCACTTACACAACACTGTGACATCCCACTTGGCTCCTCCAGCTCCTATCACAGACACACAGGCAGGACACAAACTGTGTGCAAAGAGACCCGGGTTCTACAAACCTGGAGCTCCATGCTTTTCAGCGCTGACTGCCGGACCAATCCATGCATAAACGAATCCCACCGACATCTGCAGTTCCAAAAGGAGCAAGCAGGTGTGGTCTGGCAGCCCTGACCAGCATGCTCATGGACGGGTGGCCACAACCACACATCCCTCGCTATTCCCTGACACATGCAAAGGCGCCAGGCCTCAGCTCCAGCTCCAACCCTGCACTGCTCGAGGCACCTGAAGGAAAACCAGGAACAGCCTCGTCACATTTAAGAATCAGTGTCTTCTGAATTAAACATTTCCATCACTTCTGCTTGCAAATGGATAAACCCTACTCACCAACTTTTTGATAGGAATCAGTTCGTTATTATTTGAGTGTCAGCCAGGTAGGGACACACCTCTGGTGACAGTGGGTGTGGTAAAAAGGGCAAAGTCTTCATGCTTTTTGCAAAAGCCTAAACAAGTCTGCAGCTCTTGTTACCATGAATACCTGTCCCTCCATCTGGCTGGCTGCAAGCACAGGAGCTGTTCTATGAGAAGACCAGCTTGACTCGGCACAGATAAAGCTGTTTAATTAGCAAAGGCAGCAGTGCAACCAAGCAAGCATTTTTCATTCTAGACCAAGGTATGACACTGCCCTCTCACCCATGGGGGCTGTGAAGTCTTATCACCTCATGGCACAATTTTTTCACTCCACAAGGTAAGTCGCCTCATCTTTGGAAACAGTACCCTTGTTGCAAGTAACATTTACTTCATAATTTACTGCTTCACTTTTTGTCGTCTACAACACTGCTTTCTCTGCCAGGTTATTCTTCTCCATTCTTGACAACTTTTCCACCTATTTGTAATTACCCTCTGCTGCTGTGTTCATCCAACCAGGTCCAGAATCCTTCTGTGGAGGTTGTATATGGAAACCTGACTGTTTGTCAGTCTCTTCCTCAGACACAACTTCATACTCACTTATTTTCACTAAAACCTTATCATGTTTTTAAATGCAGATTGCAGTGTACCTTATCTACAAATGTATAAAAATCCCAAACATCAGCCTATTTCAATGATATTTAAGCAGATTTCCAAGAGCTAAGGTAATACAATTATGTGGCATTGGATACCAATTCTTCCATGGGTGATTTGCATGGGGCTATTAAGAACTGGGTACTAAAACTGCATATAGTGGAGTCAGTGCTTTAAGAACCTATGGATACTGCAGGAATAGTTAGCATCAGTCTTTTGCTTTCAG
This sequence comes from Myiotriccus ornatus, assembly GCA_036023395.1. Classification (NCBI taxonomy): domain Eukaryota; kingdom Metazoa; phylum Chordata; class Aves; order Passeriformes; family Tyrannidae; genus Myiotriccus; species Myiotriccus ornatus. Next base: position 18,852,927 of record JAYRBT010000023.1, on the reverse strand, counting down.
CAAAAACAGGTACAGTCTTCCAGTGCCCTGCAGTGTTTGCAGAATGGCCAACATCCATTTAACAGAGACAGCTCAGAATACAGGAGGTCCTCTAGACACACTTTTTCAGGATGAACAATAAGAAGTCTAATATTATAGGTTTTAATAATCTATTCTTTCAACAGGTTATAATTTGCTACTGGCAAACCATTATCTAATTCTGAATAGATTGTAAGTAGAATTTCTTATTTTACTTGGTTCTATAGTCTACAAAGCAGTTTGTTATTCCTTTTAACTCTCACTTTAGCCTCATTACTTTGAAATAAACCTGCCTAAAATCCATTATTTCCTTGCCAATTTTTCCATTTACTTTCTGTGAAGGCAAACTTTAGAAGAAAACATTGGCAAACCTTTTTTTTATTAATACAACCTATTCAACTAAACATTTTACTATAGGTTTCATCAAGCTTCAGAGATATTTCTGTTATCTCTCCAAAGATCAAAAAAAGAAAGAATTCACTTGAATCTTGAGCACAGGGAACACAGGTGGGATGGGGGAGGACAAGAGATAGAATCTGTCCAACTCTGTAGTCAAAATCTTGTATACACTCAGTTGCCTAAAATAACATTGGAGTCTGTAAGAGCTTGTTTAGATAGAGCAATACACAGAGTATGGAGGACAAAGTGTTTCCCACTAAGAGCTTTTTTAAAATTTTTTATCTAGTCAAAGAGGTAATCTCTATCCCATACTGTGTTTTGCTATTTATACTAATATAGCCACGTATTACACATGGCAGAACTGTAGATAAACAGAACAAAAATCAGCAGTTTTATCTTAGATCATCTTAAAATACCAGCACACACAGTGTCTGGTGCTGTACCAGCTGGCTGTTTCAGGAACAGACACGAAACACAACTTGCATGAGGTTGCTGTGCACTCCAAGTTGAGAGCTGTTAACATGTTCCACACTGCAGTGAGCTCAGCTGCATGTCCTGCTTCTCACACCCTGGCCAGTGTGCACTTAAAATGGAAACCATGGACCAAGAACAAGTAACACAGCTCAAAGAGCTAAACTTCACTGCTTTTTTCATGGTAAATGAGACAGAGCTCAGGATAAACTTCACCTTGCTCTGCAGAAACCCAAGTGCTTTCCTTTGTGTGCCCGTGCCCTCCCAGCCCAGAGACACATGTGCCTGCACCTCTCCTTTAATTGTGTTTTTATTTTGATTGCAGAAGCAGAGAGCCCTTAATGCAGAGCTGGAAACTGAAGTGTGTGCTGGGAAGTAGTACTGATCTAATTACCTGCTTGTAAGGAGCTAACACACTCTGTCTTCATGTAAAATCTGGTTGCCAGTTCCTTTTTGGAGTGCTAGGGCCTCAATCTAAAGGCCATAACTACAATTAGACTGAAATGTCTCAAAAAGATGATTTTGAAATAGGAAATTTTCATATGAAGCAAAAATTAGAGAGAAATCAAAGTAAAATCTTTATCCCCTTGCTCAGCTTCAGGGGTTTTGAGGAACCTGTTGCCTCCTTGAAAGATTACAGTGTTATCCCACAGACAAGGTTACTTTTACTTTAATATAGGAGTTTCTTGTTGCAAAAGGCACAGCAGCTCTTAATTAGCATTTTAAATTCATAAAAGCAACTTAGTATATCATGGAATCACAGAATATTCTGAGTTGGAAGGATCAAGTCCAGCTCTGAAGTGGATGGCCCCCACAGGAGACTGAACCCCTGACCTTGGTGTTATTTGCACCAAGTTTTAACAAACTGCGCTCGAGTATTTTTTTCTTCCCATAGAAAGTACATCTGTTGATAAGCTTACCTTTTCCTTACACTCTACATTTGGCCATTTGGTCAGTTTTAAGAGCTTAGACTCTTCTGAAAAGCAGACTTCTTACTCCTCTGCAACACCCCTAGCCTTGCCTGGCCTTGCCTCCAAGGTGTGTCACCTTCAGCCCCCTCCCCGTGCAATCAGTGCCAGTTCCACGTGTGCCCCGCCCTGGGTTTCCCTCCCCATTCCACCGCTGGCTCTGTGCTTTATCCTGGGATGCTCTGTCTTGCCAGGAGGCTGCCAGGATACTGTCCTTCTCCAGAGTCATCCCAGAGGACTGGGGAGTGCTCTGGCAAAGCACTTGCCCTCATTTATGCATTATGGAAATCAAATGACACCTTCTAAAACTGGAAAACTTGCTAACAGAAAACCTACACTGAATGCAATAAAAACTGCATCTACTAAATCAACATGTTACAACCAAATAAGATAAATAAGAATTCTTGTCCATCTGGAATAAGGAAATACTAATTAGTTACGCACAATTGAACCACTGAACAAACTGAACAGAAAGACTGCAGTGAATTCTCATGAAAATGCATTCATGCAAATTGTTTGGTAGTTATCCTACATAAAACAATTACACATGTATTTTTAATTGAAACTGTTTCCAAACTTCTAGTAAAAGCAAAAACCAAACCAAAAAACCAAACAATGAAACAAACAAACAAAAAACACAAACAAACCCCCCACTAAACCCTAAGAAACTCATGCTGCTCACTTTATTACATTTCTGTATCATAAACCAGAGTTTTTCTGCACTATGACAATAGTGTTCCTATTAAAAACATTCATGATGGGCAATGTTTCCCCATAAATGACTCAGTCATTTTAAAACAGAAAGTTTACTCTTCATATAGCATTTGTCCCAGCCATTTGGGGATTATCTTTTGGGCCTATCAGCAGATGACTAACTACTGAGGCAGCAAACATTGAAAGAAATGTGTAATTCTCCAGGACAAAAAAAAAGGGTACTGATACTTCTAACCATATTTGTGCTTAAAAATACAAGAACAAAATTTTCCATCTCCTTTTTATAGTTTCATCTTTACTGCCAGCAAGTTTTATATTCAGTCTTTAAAGCACAAGACAGACTAAGCAATGATTAGTTTTCAATACTGAAACAGCTTTCTAAATATTACACATAAGCTTTTAATAAAGATAATAATCTACACACAGCACCTTGCCACTGATGTATGGCCTCTAATCAGTGGCTTGTTCAGCACTGAATATTCAGTACTTTTTGTGTACAAAACAAAATGGTTATTTCCTGAGAAAAAGAAAAACATTTTAAAATAAACTTATCTAGCTGAAAATTTTGGACACTTAGTGCAGAGCAATGACTACGAAATCAGAATTACAAGAAATGGTTAAGCAAGCTGTCTAAGTTTTAACAGTCTCCTGGATGACCTTGAACAAATTATTTCACTCCTTCGTTTCCTCCATTTGAAAAGCTCTCAACAAAGATCCCTAAAGCTGTAAAACAGTCATTGTCGTCTGCCACATCAAATCATCATGAAACCAGCAAGTGGTTCTTGAAGCTTTCCCCCAGCACCAACAGATCCACAGAGCACCTGTGAATCAGGCTCTTTTCCACTACATCTTTACATACTTTGTGAGGTTCTCAATCAGGTATGTTAACTCAGAAAAGGGTTCTGGACATCAAGCTACTGAAAAGGTCTGTTCAGTACACACCTGCAGTTGAAAAGGATGTCATATTCCAATGCATAAAGAGTAGCCCTGAAAATAAAATCAGCTTTTTCAATGCCTTTATGTAAATTAATAGTACTGTTCCATTGGAAGGAGTGTTTGCATTACAGGCCACCTCTTCCTCGTGGTGCTGTTCTGGAATGACAGAGAGTGTCAAAGATAACTGGTGAAAATGATTGCTGGCTATTTGCTTCCACCTTAGGACCACAGGATCATTTACTGTGTATACTGACTAAGAGAGAGTCTTCCAGGAGAACCAGAACCAGCAAAGACCACTTGTCCTGGATTTGTGTCTGACAGCTGACTACAACCTTCAGCCCGTTTTTCTGTTTTCCTTTCACTTGCCACTGAGGCATGTGTAAAGCTACAGTTGGTAGAGCAGCTTTGACATCATCTTATCTTGCAGTCCTGCCTTCAGAAGATCTTAGAGGTGTCTCTCATCTAGGTGGCTGCAAGTTTCAATGAACCTGTAGGAAAATAATTATCTTTCACAGCTCTAACATGTATTGGATTGAGAAAGGAGGATAGTTTGACACAACAACTGTATTTTCTCTTTCCTTAAGAAGTCAGGTAACATGGCAAAGATATATAAACTAGTACAGATAAGCCAATTCTCCCATTTTTTGCCCTGTCCTATCTCATAAAAGTAAAGTAATTTTCAAGACTTGCATTAGGACAAACCTCTTAGGACAAGAAACTGAGGAAAGATGTCATTGAGATCAAGATTATAAAATGCAAGCAACAAGTGAGCATTTGTTTCTATGTAGAATATCCCACAGGATTCCATCAGCCACAATAGCAACGCTGGGTTACTAAATCTCAGGCTTTGAGTCAATAGTTCATAGAAATAAAATATAGTAGAAATAAAATATCCCCTTGATGCCAGAGTAAGAAAGAATATCCTTTGCCGACAGATGAAGGTGCTTATGCTTCCCCTGGCCCTGGATGAAACGAGGATACTGAATCAGCAGGATTTCAGTGTGATCCAGACCAAAATCCTTTGATTTCTATTGAAACTGCAATCCAAAAGCAAAACATACACTTTCAATATAAGACAAACACGATGCAGCTCAAAGCATCACAAACCCAAATGCCCAGGATATGATCTTCCTCTCAGGATTAATGTAAATCAGCTGGAATGGTTGCTTAGGAGGCTCTAGGAGATGACTTGGTGCTGTTTTTCCCGTTATTGACAGGCTTTGCTCAGTGCATCACATGACAGCAGCTCTACCAACCTCCTCTTGCTAAACTGCACGGCAGTGCAGCACAGCAGGCAGGGAGCTGGAGTGGCCACAGACTGACACTCACCTGCTGCCAGTTCCAATCTCCTTTTTTCCCCCTCTGAATTATAACACTCCATTTTAGCCCATGTAGTCAAATACTACAGCAGATCAATGCATATCCATGTGGACATCCCTACTCCCAAAGGTATGGAACAAACTCTCCTGCATGTATTATGAGAATACACAAATATCCCGAGTTAGAAGGGACCCACAAGGATCATACATATATTTTTCAAAATTTATTTTATAATCTTCAGTCACAAAGTTCTAGTTTCTTGGAGAGGAAAGAGCCAGTACAACAAAACTGTTCTTTCTAGAACTTGTATGTATCCATTCGCATACTTTGAAGGGGAAAAACAAATTAAAAGAAAAAAATTGCAAAAGCAAGTAGGCACGAGTAATGTAGTGCACATTTGTCACTGCTGAAGTGCTCGTGGTGGCACTCACCATGCAGAGCTTTAAAAGCTCTGCCACTATCAACAGATTGTGTTCATTTGGGGAGCATCTATAAAAGTACGTAAAGAATGCCATGTCCACAATACACAGGATGGCCTCAGTGAGCATCGGAAAAATCTCTGAGACAAACATTGTGAACATATAGAGTTACTGAATTTCCCAAGCAGAAATCTGTGCACTGTAGAATATGAAATAAATAGATGTTTCTGCAAGGCAGTGAGCAGTGTCCATGGATGCATCTCCATGACGTAGGTACAGAGGCTGCCTTAGTCTGGCAGATACAACCACCTTTTTTTAAAAAAAAAGACAACACACACAGCCAACCACAAAACCAAACACAGAAGAAAAAAACCTGAAAATTGTAACAGGTAATATTATCTTAACATTAATAACATATTTGCTATAAAGAAAGGCTTACATTTTTATTTCAGGTATTTTATTAAAGTAGCATTTTAAAGCAAATTGGATAAATTGGATCAAATCATAGAACTGCACAAGTCCATTTAGACAATAAGCCTGTAAATTTGAGAAGCTGACAATAAAATATTCCCACAAAAAAACCCACAATCCATTACTGAATGATGTCAGTGTTATAAAAACATACTTGTTTTACTCTGTATTATTTTAAGGCACCGTTAAGACCTTCTATACTGTAATTAGCAAGAGCGAATGAGACGATTCACAGCTTGATGTGCAAACACACAGGGAAACAAGTGAGAGAAGGATTAATAGGAATATGTCCTTGCTATAAACCACAGCATCCACTGGAGCCGTTCGTGATAAACAGGTCTGAAACAGCCATAACCTCTCCTGCTGGTACCAGCCAGGCTCAGGAGAAACGAGCCGATGTACAAGTTTCAGGTTTTATAAACGCCACATTTTTAATGCTGATAGTGGAAGGAAAACACTCGGCCCAAATAAAACCTGCCACGTTAATTAATCTAACCACACGAATTCAAAGGGCTACGGTAGAACCCAGGGCTGGTCCTCGGTACCCTGAAGGACCTTCACCGAACACGCATTTGAGACGCTGCCACAGAAGCAGCGGGATCTGCGCGACAACAAACCTGCTCGTAAACACGAATTAACACACGGAACACTACGACCACACGCCGTTCCACACAGAAATTCGTGCCCAGGACACCTCAATCTACCTGCCACTACACACGGGTACTTTATTTCGCCAGAGAACACAGGATATGCTTTGTCAGGGCGGTAAATACGTTTTATTCATTGCAGTGATGGAAAACAGATTTCACGGCTAGCCAGGCGCTCCGGGGCTTGCTGGTTTTCGCTCCATCTTCCAGCCGGTAAGGCTGCGCTGCCGCCCCCGGCGAGGCCGGGCAGCGCGGGGCGCCGAGGGGGCTCCCCGCTCCCGCAGCTTCATCCCCGGGGCGCGTCCCACCCGGAGCCCGCAGCTGCCGCGGAGAGGGCCCGCGGGGAAGGGCCGCAGCGAGCACGGGGGAAGGACGGGAGGGCGCGGAGGGGCATGCGGGGGCACCTACCAGTCCGTGTGCGGCTCGTCGATGACCAGGAGCAGCTTGAACTTTCTGCCGACGGCCGCGGAGACGGCGGAGGTCGCGTCCACCAGCCCGGCCGAGGCCGCCGTCTGCTTCACGGCGTTGGAGAGGGAGCTGAAGAAGCTGCTGCCCGCCGACTGCTGCGGCGGCGGCGGCTGCTGAGGGGGCGCGGGCTGCGGCGGCTGCCGGCGCTCCGCGGCCGGCGAGGCTGAGGCGGGGGCCGAGGAGCCCGCGGGAGGCGGCGGCGGCGGCTGCTGCGGCTCCGGCCGCTGCAGATCGGTCATGTAGCCATTGGGCAGGTTGGCGATGAAGCTGCTGTCCGAGAGCCTGCGCCGCAGAAAGTTCATCATCTGGCCGGGATGGGACGCTAGGATCGTTTTCCTTCTACTTCTCGCTCCTTTTAATTTTTCCTCCTCTTTTTTTTTTTTTT
>JAYRBT010000023.1:18817405-18845611 GCA_036023395.1 Myiotriccus ornatus | reverse complement strand
TGGATCAAGGGTTGGACTTGATGATCTTGAAGGTCTCTTCCAACCCAGTTAATTCTATGATTCTATGATTCTATGATTTCTTCTTAACTATTTCCTGATACCACTGTCACATTCAGCACATAGTAGGAGACAACAATACTCAGCAAGAGATTCAGTTCTTATTAAAGAAGGCATCATGGAAACACCACTGCTCGTTTCACATCTGAGCTATTTCACACAAGAGTCTCCAAGTGCAACCTTGGAATTTGGTCTGGATCTTTGGTTACAAAACAGAAATAGTGCTTAACTGCCTTGGCTGAGCACAGTTCTAGTGACTGGCCCTGCAGAATAGATGGTTAGAGAGGGGAAGGCAGCAAACTGTGTGTTCACTCAGTTACCCTTTAAACAATCTTATATTTAAACTCTCATTATTCAGTTCCTTAGACCAAAACAACAACAACAAAAAAATCATAGCAAGATCAGAAAGATAATGTTTATAAGATTAAAGATCTGTAATGAGAGTCAGTTCCCAGACCAAGGGCTGTCACAGCTCTGTGGTTTCCTGATGAGACATATACAGGTACATCCAGACCCACTGCATTCCATCAACAACAAACCTGGTATGTCAAAGAAAAGGAAAAGGCACACGAAGTGACAAGACACTCCGCACACAGATCACAGCCAGTGCTCCCTGGAGGTGTTGGGCTGGCTGTGTTCACACTGTTCTGTCCGTCTGGGGGAAGCACTGACACCATCTCATAGCCCCTCCGCTGCCAAGCTGCCCAGTATTGCTGTGCACAGACTCAGGGGTCTCACAGGGCAGGGAAAGACATTCATCTGCAGAGTCTGTTTGCCTGGAAACCAAGGGTTTGTGATGGAAATTAAGGGCTTAGGTGGGCACAGTTACAGTGCCTCCCCATGAGGAGAAACAGGGGGAGATGAACCCCAGGACAGGAGAGTGTGTGGGGAGATGGGCAGAGAAACAGATAAAAATACACTACTGTTCCTTTTATTGCTGAGAAACCACTCAGTCTTTAATGAACAGGATTTTTGGTTTGAGAAAAATTGGCATTCAATCCAAATCAAAAACTTTGTGTTATTTTTTGGTTTTTTTTTCAGCAAAAAGTGCTAAGTCTTACATAGCTATATGTATCTATTCATTTAGTTAAAAAAAATACTCAAAAAGTCCATTTTACATTCCTTCCAGACTTTCCTAATAGAATTTTTATATCTTCAAAAAGATTTATAGAATACATCTGGAGACTTTTATTGTTAACACAGATTAGAGAATGTATAGATGTTTTACTGAAGATAAATATGCATGAAGAAAAAAAACAATTGTGTTTACCTTTTTCAATGGAAAAGATTCAGAACTAGTTATGTATAAAAGAAAAAAAAAAGCAATACAAGCAAAACATTGAAACTGCTGATTCGGGTTTAGACTGAAAACCAAAAGAATTCCACCTGCATCAAGCCAAGGCCTCAGAAACAGCCAAACTCAAATCTTATGTTCCAGGTCTATATATCCTGTTATAAGGCCTGTTGGAACAAAGCAAATAACAGAAAATTGCTAGGTCAAGGTAACTCCACAACCCAAGAATATGCTGTTCTCAGAGAGCAGCAGATGCTCATCAGTTAGATGAGCCAGTGTCCAAAGTGTCACTGGAGGCAGGACAGATTGCTCCCACCTTAGGGTTGCTTCTTTCTGCTCAGTGTACTCTCTGTACTCTCTTTTTCCCTGGATGAAGAAAAATGTTAACAAAAAACATTCTGCATAATTCATCTCTCTTTGGATTTTTTTTTAAGTTTTGGGTTTATTTCAAACAACTGCTACTGATGGAAGGTGGTAGAGACTACATCTGTGACAGACTTCAATTTTTTGTTTCACGCTGTTGTTTCCCCTCAAAGCAGTCACCAAAAAAGTCTTTTTATTCAAGTTATCTATTGAAAAGAACCAACTGCACCTACCTAACAGTGGTGTGTAGCCATTAATGGGAAATAGCCAAATTTAAACTTTTAGGTTAGACCATCTCTTTTAACCACTGATAAAACAGGAGGAAGTCCCATGTCTTCATGAGAAGCTGGAATCAAATTCTATAATGAGATTTCTGGCATTCAAAGAAACAAACAGACCCTGACTTTTAAGACAATTGAAAGATGAATGACTGTACAACAGTAGCAATGCAAAGTCTGCTTAAACAGCCAAGGTACACATTTTCTGGGGGAAGATTGACAGGTAGGACCAACGAAATGCTCACTTGAACCTGTAAAGAAAGCAGGTTACCCAGAGGTTTTGGTACATCTTGTAATAAAAAGCACTCCATGTTCCAATACAGTGCACCAGCTCATTATTTTATACTTACTGCCTATTTTCTAAAGGTATCCTATTGCCATAAAGACTGCCTTAGCTATCAGTGTTTTCATCTGTAAGCTTTTCTTAATGCACATGAATACTAGACTTTTTTTTTTTTTAATTTTTTTTTTTTATAGCATAAAGAAATCCTCAATCTATAGGGCTCCAGTGACACTTACTGTTTTTGGAATATTTTGCCAGCAGTCCTGTTCTGATTCACATGATACTGCTAGCTGCCTTCCCACACTGCATACCACTTGAGGAGACAGTGATTTGTAAGAACAAAGCCTAGTGAAAACAATATTTACGAACCTTTCAGTTACAGAGATTGTGCATCACAAACACCACCTATTTATAAATCAAGCTTCTGCTGCTACATCTGCTGTATCAGTGCAGGCTGAGGAATGACCAGCTCTAGAGCAGCCTGGGGAGGACTTGGGGGTGCTGGTGGGTGAGGGGCTTTGGATCTTCTCTCCAGACAGCAACTGAGCACAATATTTTCATTTTCACATTTCCAGTAGTCAAGCTGCATCACAAGTGTCACTCTAACAAATGGCAAGCCCATACCTTTGGGATGCATGGCTCAGAAATTTAATTCTCTTGCAGAAAGTTCAGAAGATTCTTCACAGTGACTGTGTGAAAATCCCATCCATATACAGTGACAAACTCAATTATGTAACAATATCTGTTTCAACTGTAAAAGCCTATTGAATTGGTAGCGAGCAGCTACAAAAGACAGAACAAATACAACTATGAAAAATCCTCACCTCTTCTGTAAGACTGTGCATAGACATATACAGAGAATGTAGTGCTTCTGTTTAATGAGCCAGACCCAAACCATTTTCTGCTGCTTTCAGTTTCAGACAGTTTCTGTAATAATTTCAGAGCTTGTTTTGGAGGCTTCCTTTATTAATTGGCCTGCCTTTAAAAGCTACAGTGACAGCTCGTCTACTTCCACCATTTAGCTCATTTTGTGCATCCTATATTTGCTTAAAATAATCTAATCCATGTTATTAGGTATAGTAGCAAGCGGGAAAAAAGCAAAACAAACAACAAAAAATCTAACCCAGATACGAATACATACTTGAGGAGAGGAGCAAAAAGGGAAGATATATCCATTACAGAAAAGCTAAGTGGAATCTTCTAGAGCTCTTAAAAGAAATCAGTGTATCTGCTAAAATTACCTAACTGTACTTAGGCATTTTTCAAATCTCTGACATCTCACCAGAGGCTCTTCATGAAAATAAATTCTCCTTGAACAAAACGACAAGTCTTTGGATGAACTAACACTTTCAATACATAAAAAAAGGTCAGGAATCAGTGGGCAGTTTTCACCAAGAAGCAATAATAGGAATGTTTAGTGGGAGTGGTACTGTTTACCACTTGCAGAAATGTTCTGCAAGAAATGTTCTGCAAGAAAGGGTGAAAACCACTGAGTACTGAAAAGGTGAAAACCAGTGAGTTTTCAAGTGTACTAAAATCCAAGCAGTGTTCAAGGATCTCACTGAGTGATGAGGATGAAATTGAAGACACAGTGTCAACAAATTCAAAGCAATGCATAGTCAGGAATAATTACTTTTGCTTACTCGATTACAGCTTTAAACTTAGTTGATGCCTCTCAGTTAATATATGGAAGATATTCTGATAGCTCTCTAAGAATGTAAGTTTAACATGAAAAGACACTCCAAATGTAAGAAAGCAATAGGAAAAGAACAGAGAAGGAATTAGAAGATGTTCTGCAACTTCGTAATACTCTTGTGATGAAGAATCTTGTGAATACTTTGGGGAACTGTGACTTCACACTGTTCCTCCTCAAAAAATACAGATGGAGTGGAAATGATAAACAGAAGGGGGAAAAAAACCAGTAAGGAGTGCACAGTTGTTTTCTTGTGGGAAGGACTGAGAAAGCAGGGATTTCCCACACAGGAATAGCAATGGTAAGAGATGAGAAATTTGAGAGTCCTGTAATGTAAGTGAGAAGCAGTGACACTCAAAACAAAAAGGAAATACTTGCCGTGGAAGACAGAGTAAAAATGCATTTGTTTTTAATTAAATGGCTTAATAGAAGATATGTCAGTTGGTGGCTGTGAAATACAGTGATCCCTCTGACAGATAGGAGGGGACACTGACATCTGATACAAGCTTACAGTTGTCTGTAGGGCAGCTTAAAAACAACTGGCCAAAACCTCTACAGGAGCAAAACCAGGGGCAGCAGCCCCAGCTTGGAGACTGGGACACTGCTATTGGTTGTGAACAGGAGTTTGTTCAGGAGGCACTGCAGCACTGGGACAGCACCCAGAGGGATGTGGGCTCTGCCCTCAGGCCAGCTGCACACCAGGCCTGACCTCATCCAGGACCAGGAACAACCCTGCTTCCCACAGGAGCTCAGAATAGGTAATCTCCAGAGAACCTTCCCAGCCAGTGCTCCTTTTGTTGAGTTGGCTCACTCAACAAAACTTCTATTCCTAAGGCCTTTTGCCTGGATGATCACTACAGAAAATTATCTTAAATTATGGTTTTTGATATGACTTACATCAGTGTTCTTATGCTTTCTTTCAGTTGGAAAAATACCTCAAGAGAAGTTTGGGTTGACGTCCCTTGTGCCAGTCCCTCTCCCACGTGACTTCCATCAGACAGGATTTCCACAAGCCTTGCTAGAGCTGCTTGTGCTGCCTTTGGTTCTGCCACTATTTTGTTCAGCACTGCTTTAGGCCTCTGTACTTTCTGTTGTACCTGGACGAGAATAAAGCTCATACGAGTAGAAGCAATACCCAGAGGACAGACTACGGGCTATTAATTACAATTACCAGGCAGCAAAAGCATTGTAACAGGAACACTCAGGGGTCCCTTCCACTCTATGATTCTGGGCGTGAATGATAAATTGAAGGGATATATAAAGACCTTCCTTTGAGAATATTAAATATTTTTCCATATAAAAATCTGCAACAATACTGGAAAATTAATTTTGTTTCATTTAGAATGTTTATCCACATCTTGAATTAGCCCTTGATGAAAGATTCTGATTTTTGCTCATCCAAAACACCACCATTACTAGAGAATTACTAGAGAACATAAGAAATCTTTCATTGTTTACCCTCTCTCAGGATAAGAAATAAACTGAGATATTTTTATGTCAAGATTCTCTCATTAAAAGATTCCTATCTCTAGCAGTTATGAAATAGATTCTGTTCTCTAAGGTCTTGTGCAAGGCTCTGACTCACAAACTAGCAGAAATTTCATCATTCCTCCTTCTGAAAACAGTCAGAAAACTGGGTTGTTTCTCCTTTAATTAGAATGTAAAGGGCAGAATTGAGAAACTGTGGCACATTTATCACTCCATATGTCAATGTAAAAGAATGCCAAAAAGGCTCAAGCATTTTAAAAGATAAATGTGTCACACAAGTGTTTAGACTAAGCTAAACAAATATTTTCATCCTGTTTTAAATCAAAACACCTATGATCATAAAAGGTGCTTTTCTCCATCTCTTTTCGCTATCGTTTACTTAAACCACTACGTAATTTAAGCCTGATGGTTTATTCTACACATAAAAAGGCAATTTTATCTTAAAAATAGTCCCTTGTTTTTGCTTGGTTTGTTGTGGGTTTTGTTTGTTTGTTTTGTTTTTAAAATTAATGTCCTGTATGACTCACCATTTTTCTACTGTTTTTATCAGTCTGTCCAGGCAGTCTTTGTGTTGCTTTTTTAAGCTCTCAGTATTTTCAGGCAACTGGTCTATTATAGCAGGGTTAAAATCCTCTTGAAAACCACTTCTACAGTTTCAGAGAGATGACTGTTTAGACATAGGTAACATAACTTTTTTTAGCATAGGATGGGGAAATTTAATAGTCTCTGTCTCTGTTTACTGAACAGCTCTGACTCATCTTGTGCAAGCTGTCTGTGCTCTCAGTGAAGTGGAGCGGGGGAGAAGTAAAACCAAAGTAAAATAGTGTGTGCGAGAGAGCAAGAGAAAGCTCATGTGAACATGTCATTAAAGACTGCATTCTAAATTATACACAACAGGGAACTGAATTAAGATCTAAAATCCCCAGCGTTAAGTGTTGTATTTTCCATGTACAAAGAACAAAACCATGTGCTGACAATCTAATTGGTACTTTCGAAAGGAACAATGCAAAGGTAAAACAGCATCACTGAGATAGGAAGCAAACTACTCATTCTGCATCTTCTCCCAGGCCTGTCTGCAAGAAGCATATTTATGTTTCAAAATATGGCACACAAAAATCACAGCTACCTATATCACATTTTCTTTTGTTCTGCTTGAAATTTTGCTAGGATTTATTTGATTCTATTCAGCAGACAAAAATGTAAGTGTATGTTTGAATCTCTTGCTTGAAATACCCTCAAATCCAAATACATTGTTTCCTGTGTACCTACACCCTTCACAGAAGTCAGTGCATCTACACAGGACCTGGACTAAAAGGGATTTGTGATGCTTTCCTTCAGAAGTGTGACTAGTCCCCTGCAGAAACTGCCAGGGATTTGTCTCCTAAGGTTGAACTGATATAAGGAATTCTGTAAAACTCTTGCAAACATCCCTGCCCTGCATACAGTATGGCTCAGTCTTCAGAACTAATATTTTACTGTCAATCATACAGCTTGTCAGATGGAAGTGAGAATATCATTTCTATCCCATCTCAGCCAGTTCATTGCAAAAGGCTGCCATTTAGCTTTCCTTTCAGTGCTGTAGATGATAGATGGATGGATGGATGGATGGATAGCAGATTATTCGGATCACAGAACAGATGAGTGCTGAATATACACTATGAAGAAAAACTTCCATGTTTCATTCCAGAGAAATCATTAACTTGGTGAAGCCAGGTGAGTAGCCCAGCTTCCAAGTAACAATTTTCCTAATTTCAGAAACACTAGGTCATTAAGTAGGATTTCAATTTACAAATCCATCTTGTTTGTTTACTGCAGTATGCTAACTTTGAGCCACAAACAAATTACGGCTAATGAATTAATATTAGTACTTCAATTAAATAATGCTTTAATCACTAACTGCTGTGATAAGGATTTTTGGAAAAGGCCACACAGCCTGTATTTACTGTATTTATCCAGTACTTTTCAAAAGCACCCTACAGGAACACTTAAGATTTTTTCACTCTTGCAAATTTGAAGAAATTGTGTAACTTAGCCCAATACTGTTATTCCTATGCTACTCATGGGAATGGCGGAGTAGCAGAGCCTGTATTTCTGACTCCAGTTTAATCTGTTCCTTTGATATCTTAGTATTATGGCTAAATGGTGATTTCTGCCTGCACTCAAGCTGGTGGAAGCTCTGGAGTTGCAGTTTTCATAGTGCTGAGACCAAATGATTCTATGAAAATAAATTCTCCAAAAGCAGGTCTTGTCTTCTGCCAATGCAGGGGGAGTAGCCCAACCACTGGGACAATGTCTCTTAGGCTGTATTTGGCAAATACATGTCAATGAAGAGTCAGCCCAAACAACAGATTTCATTTAAAGGCTCTACTTACATTTTGGCCAGGCAGCAGTGTCCTCAGTCATTGTAAGAGTCACCCACCCCATTCATCCACTCATCAGCCTGTTTTGAAGTGTGTCTCTCTCTCGAAATGCATATTTGTTTTCTCATTCTAGGTGGGAAAAAAAATCATTTTGTGGGCTAAGGTCTAAGCAAAACTTCTGCATTACTTCATTATAAAGTGGTTTTATTTGTTCACCATCTAAGGCGTCCATACACTTCGCTAAAGAGGGTTTATTAGGTCTGACTTACCACGGTGGTAGGCATCTTCTCAGTTCCTGCTCAAGGTGCCAGCAGTGTATAGGAATATTCTTAAACATCAGTTCCAGAAGGATAGAAAACACCAGACGCAACTTGGCAAAAGTAAGAATCAGGCCCAAAAGAACCAGGTTCAAGCTTGTTTGGAGCCAGTGTTTAACAGTTTTCTCAGCTTTCATGCTACTATTCACTATCCCACTCCCTGAGGTAACAGAACCCCCAGCCAGGCTGCCTAAATCCTGCAAGTGTGTAAGAACCACGTAACTAAGGGAATGCTGGCTTAGCACTGCATCTTGCTGCTCTGCAGGAGCCAGCCCTGCTAGTGACTATTACCTTCAGAATATCCACCTTGCATAACTACATTTCCTCTCCAAGGGCCTGCAATATGTTCCCAAAAATGTTCTATCTTATTAGAGCTGAGCAATAACTAAGTGCATAAGTGATCAAAGTATGTATGAGGATCATTTTAATCTGCCTGACATTTCTCTGTTGCATCGTCTTGGTGATAGGAAACACGATGAAATCATCAAAACTGCTTTGTTATAAATCCTGCTATACCAGCTGCACTGAGTTCTTTATTCTTTCCCCTTATACACATATTCTCTTCTCTCTAGAATAATTCAGTTTGTATGAACAGAAAATAAGTACTGTTGGACTGCTGGGAAAACCCCTGATTTTCAGCCACCAGATGAAAAACAAAAGCTTTCCAGATATTTTTATGAATACATATTATAATTTATTTCCCCATCTAATGTCAGAAAGAAATAGTAGGTTCTGAAAGTGTCCTGCAGAGGAGACTGATTTTGAAATTAAAAATCCAATACCTTGTTGGACACACTGAGGTTTTGCAGAACACCTTAAAGACATAAAGTTCTGTGTTTTCCTCCTCCTCTTGATGAGTCACTGCTTGTGACATGGAGACATTGTGCAGACTTAGTGTCTTTATGAAGATTAAGTAGTCTTATGAAATACAATTAGAATAAATATATACTTGTCAATTTGTAATTACATTCAGAACAAACTTCACGTTAACAGAAAGATTAGAATGTAGCAGTAGAGAAATCATCTGCCCATTACCCCAGTGGGGTGGATTTCCCTGGAGCAGCAGGCAGAGCTTCAGAAGACAGACTTCCTTTCTGACTTCAGCAGTAATCAATTTATGTCCTAAAGCAAAAAATGGGAGCATCAGCCAGGCTGATGCTGTCTCCAGAAATAAAGGGATGTCTGGCTCATACGGCTACTGAATCAGATGCATCTCACTGCCTCCGTGGGAGGGTGTTTCTGGATAATCCGGTAAGGAGAAGAGGTTTGAACAGGAAGAGTTCTGTGAAGAGTGAATTAACTCCTGTTTACTGGTCATTACATGAGTCAAGGAACACTGGAATAGAAGAGATGAGGTTTGAGTACTACCCTACAGAATGCACTGCTTAGGCAAGGCCAGGCATGCAGTCCACCCAGACCACCCCCAAAGAATTATCATAAACTGATCTTAAATATCTAGACTAACATTATTTTTGCTATTTGATTTCCTCTTGTATCTCAGTCAACTAACTCTTAGTATTCATCTTACCTAATTTTCTTTGGAAGGCATAGCTTAAAAGCATAACTATTTAAAGCCAAAATTAGGTACCACTACTTTCATCATCACTTCTACTTTTTTATGTGATTATGTCTGTCACTAGGGAAAAAAATCCCAAACCAAAAACCAAGGAAGTGCTGCAGCATGCTGTGTGTTTCTCCAGGACACATTGCTGCGGGATTGCAAATGCTAACAATCACCTCCAGCATGGATTTGATTTGCAGGCATGTACAGTATTTCCTCAGTTCTCTAAAACAAGTAAATCAATACCAAGAAGCAATCAAATACGGGCTTGTCTGATATTTTTAACTCTACAAACATAATGATTGCTAATTACTACACCAGTGCTCAGTGTATTTAATGACAAGATTTCCTCAGGAGCTCAGCACTTCACCTTGATTCAACAGTGAAATGCTCTTGTGTGTACATAGGAGGCATTTTGCATATCAAAGGTTCAGTTATTTCACAAAGAAGAATATTCAGTGTCTCCACATAGGTATATTCACTATTGCTGCAAGTTATATGTACAAAGTGCACGTGAAATGAGGTACCTATGGTGGGGATGAACAAAAGGGGAGCAGGGGCTGCAGACAGACAGCTCACTGAAGAGGGCCAGGAACTCCAAGCAGCCTGTTTGAGGAGGCGATCCACTGCTCTCACTCCTGCAGATCAGTGATCAAGCAGATGCTGCATGCATGACCTGGAACAAGAAGAGGGCAGTTGGTCATGCTTATGAGGAAACTTCTAAACCCATTTAATTTTCATTATATTAAATGAAATATCAACAACGACACCCACTGCTCAGAGAAAGTTTTAAGTAGATAAGGTTGGAAATCTGCAAAAACAAACTCAGTAGTCTGTTGATTGTGACAATTGGCTACAGTGTGAAAACCATTACTTTAAGTCCTTTTTCTGTTCTTCTCCCATATTCCAAGGCCTAGCCAACAGCCTGCTCTGTGGCCAGCTCTCTTAATTCATGTATTTCATCTTGTGTAAATATTCACAACTCAGAAAAAGATTTTCCAAGCCTGGACTTCAGGTACTTAGAATCCTGGCAACATAAATAGTTACACACGGTACTACAGCTCCAAAAAGGGTAACTATGAAAACTAGACAGAGTCTCAGCCATAAAGCATTTGGTATAACGGGAGACTGCTATTTCTGGAGAGAACAAATACCTTAATATTTCAGGATATTTACTGTATTCTTATTTTGTTACTGTTCTTAAAAATGTCTTAGGATCATCACAATGAAGAACAGGGATACATACTTTCCTAAAATTTTGTAGAATGAAGGAATGTTTCTGTGACTACATTTTAACATGTTCTCAATTCGTGTTATGCACATGCAAGAGTCTTTTGCTGGCTCACACTCCTATACAGTAATGAGAATATTATTGCTAGAGGCTACAGAGAGTGTAGATAAGAATGAAAGATACTCCTGAACTTACCTAAACAAAACTGCACACATTATATGAACTAATTATCTTAAATTGCAATGCCTCAAAATTTCTGGATCTAATCCAAGTTCTTTCCCACACAGACATTTCAACCAAGTTTGATGTATTTAGAAAGAGCTGATAGAGATATCAGAGTCTTATTTCACTCAGGAAAAGCTAAGGCAAACAGACTTTCATTTCTTCCTTATCTTGCAGTAGTTTGTAGTCTATTCTTATGTTCTTCAAAGAAACTACAATATTTACCTCAAGCTTGCAGTAAGTATGCAAAACACTGTTCCCCCTACGCTGTCTGTTTACTAACTTGCAGTGTGCTCATCTTCAAACACTCACTTTTACATTAATATCCATCATGTGTTAAGTGTCTCTGTATTCTGTTACAACACCTTAGGATTCACATTTACCAGGTACAGTTTTCATGGTCTTATTCCCTGGATTTTGTAGAGTGCCCAGAGTTCTGACTGAATTTCTACCACATTGGCTTTTGCTTCCCACTACTGATGAGCCATTGAATAACACCTGCATACC
This sequence comes from Myiotriccus ornatus, assembly GCA_036023395.1. Classification (NCBI taxonomy): domain Eukaryota; kingdom Metazoa; phylum Chordata; class Aves; order Passeriformes; family Tyrannidae; genus Myiotriccus; species Myiotriccus ornatus. The sequence goes on along the minus strand of JAYRBT010000023.1, from coordinate 18,833,957 downwards.
AAAATATTTACTGTTGCCTACAGATCTGTGCAGTCCAGGGTACAGGTTTGCAATCTGTATTATCTTAATTTGCAAACCTGCACAGGAATGCACAAAACAAAATTCCTACAGAAAACAGAAGTGCAAGTTATTTGAAACATTTCAAAAGAACATTTTTTCCTATTTTGCCTTACAGTGCTCTCTTGTCACAGAATACTTAGAAAAATAATGAAAGCATTGCACAGTGGAAAATACAATTACTCTAGCATGCAAGACATTTTTAATGCTTTTACTGCCTGACATATCAAATGAGATAAGTTAAATACATGCCAAATATCAGCAGAAAAAAGCACAAGTGACAAAGACAGAAAAGGAGAATGGAAAAAGCATGGGTTTCAAGGATATGGTTGTGGGTTTTCAAACAAACTACTACTCTGATGAATTTATTAAGTCAACAACTCTATTCATGCTAAGAAGCTTTCAAGTGCCTTTGTTGAATCCTGTACAAGGTAACTTGTCTTTGCCCAAACATTTCAGTGCCATACCATGCAAAATGAAGCACTGGTTACAGGCCAGTTCAGTTTGAGTCAAGAGTCAGGAGAACACGTTCTCTAACAAAGGGGTGTTTTATTGCAGTCCCTTGTTTGGAGGAACGACACAGGGAAGCAAAGCAATTATTCCACTGCCTTTCACACCTGGGGCAAACCAAAGCCCTGTGTTAGGGACACTGCCCAGCATTGACGGACATCCACATCAAAGTTGTCCAAGTCAGTGTTGTCCAAATTGAGGTCATCCAAGTCAAAGTCATCCAAGCTGAAGTTAACATCATCATTTTCCCATTTGTCATCATTATCTGAGTATTGTCATCATCCAAGTTAATGTCCAAGTCAGTGCCGTCATCGGCACCTGAGTCATCGCTGCCGGTGTCCAAGCCATGGTCATCCCAGACGTTATCGTCCTCATGGATCTCCAGGTCTTTTTCTCATATACTGCAACATTTGTCCTATTTAGAGGAACTTACATGCCAGTAATTTAAAATAACATTGTAGATGAATTATACTCGGGAAGTTCAAAATTTCCTAACCCAAGCAATCTTCTAGCTTAACCCTGACACATATCTTGTAATAGATACATGTTTCTAGTTATTAAATAATGTAGGCTTTACAGTTTGGCTTTGTGTTTAGACAGTTCTTTCCTGGAAAGTTCTAGTGTGGACAAAGAAGTCTATACATGTATAAGCTGGATATGACACCAGCATGAATAATCAGAAAGTACTCTTCAAATATTTGAAAAAATAAATTATTGAGTCTCATTTTTACTAATATAATAATGTTAAAATACAAATAAAAGAATGAAAAAAAAATTATTGGAAAAGCTAACTTAATTTTCACATTCCAACGAGAAAAAAGAGAGAAAAACAGAACTTCCAGATTAACCAACAGGAGACACATAATTTCTCCCTAATTTTAAAGTTACACCACAATTTTTTAATTGCATTTTATAAATTTTAATATGCAAGTTAAAACTAATTTTTTTAAGACAGAGAACACTGATTTTATTCTCAAAGTAGTAAATTAGCTTAATCATAAATTCCATTAATACGCAGATTTTCATCAAGTTGGGAAAAGCAAGATATACAAGATAATGGAAGTAAAATGGAGACAGAAAAGAAGCTTCCCTGTAACATAGTTACAGTGTTCATACTTATAGATTTCATATTTCTAGTATCCAAGGTTGTCTGCCCACACCATTCATAAATGGGAAGGAGACTCAAAATGAAGTCTGGTTTAGTATTAACATATGTTATTCAGCTACTGTAGGCAGTCATAAACTATGGTCCTTACAAGTGCTATACACAAGCAAATAATTTAACTGTCACATTAAAAACAGTCAAGAACACATTTCAAACTCTGAGAATTCCTCTGTGTGACTAATAGAGAGCTATGCAAGAGTTCAGACAAAAAAACCCAGTGGATTTTTATTGAGTTATACAGATTTATATATTTTTTAAAAGGTTCTAAATAAGAAATTATCTATACATTCACTTGCAAACATCAGCATCACTATAAGATCAGGACTGTAACAGACAGAAATAAATCCCTAGACCAATTTGGAATTCTCTTCTCCTAGATTAATCGAAAAACCTTCATTGCTGACCTGAAAGAGGAAGACTTTGTTATTCTCTTCACATTCAGCTATTGCTTGCCTGAGGGCTGTCTGCTGCTTCTCTGCTGAAGGAAGAAGCAGTGACAGCCAAGTTCAGAGCACGTGTTTGCCAGGTGACAGAGCTGACTCAGCTTACCTTGCCTGCAGGCAGCCCCAACAGCTGGTCTGGAGACGGGCAGAGAGGTTTGGGATCATGGGGAGGAACAAATGAGGACGAGCAAGTCTCTCTCCCTTCAATAAGCAGAGAACTGTTAATCCAGTGCACCTCCATCGTTGAATTATAGCCCTGTTTAGTATTAAACTTCAGCTTTTTCCTCCTGGAATTTGTATCCTATTACATTTTATACTACGTGTATGTATCAGCTAGAAGCCGTGTCTCCTCTCAGTTTCTGAAAGGTTAACCACACTTCATTTTTTGTCATCTTGGACATATTGTACTGCTAAAGTTGTTAATATGGACTTCAGCACAAACTGTAATTTGGCAATGGTGAATTGTATTGCAGCTTTTATATTAAACTTTAGAAATGGTATTGACACAAAACCATCATTCTTCATTTATCAGATGTTCCTGTGGTTTCACTTAGTTCTATTTCAAGTTGTGATTTCATGCTTTTTTTCAAGTAAGATCCCTTCCAAGCTCTTTGGCTTCACCAGGTTGATTCTCCATTGGTGTTTTCCTGGGCTGATGCACATGAGAAAAGACTGAGATTTTCCTTGTATGTTTTGTTGTGAGAGGCTGGCAGACAAACAGCACTGTTCACCAGAACAGCCGACTCCTCACAAGCGCTTGGAGTCTGTCTTTCATCAAGGACTTGTTTCCTCTCTCATCTAAGAAAGCATGAGTGTAAAAAGTGACCACCTTACTGTTCCTTTGCAATTCAGTGCTCAGTCTCCAACAAATAAATGAAAAGGATAAGTCTGACTTATCAAGAAAAAGAAAGACAACCAACAAAACAACCAATCATTTTCTAATTCTCTACAAAACAGCTCTTGCCAACTGCTCACTATTTAAATACATGGTTCATGCTGTAACATCCCTGAGTCAGGCACTCTGCCACTGCCAGAACCTCAGCTGCTCAGCAGTCAGGTCAAACAAGTATTGAAATTCCAGATGCTTTTGCCAAGAAACAAGGAAGGGCACCTTAATAAAGGGCATTCTAATGCCTAACAGGAGCTAAGTGCTCTGATTGCTTATATGTGGGCTGCCTCAGAACCCATACCTCTTGGTTTTAACTTCTGCATTTTTATAAGCCTTCAATATAATCTATATGTTATGGAAGCTCTTCCAGACTCTGTGTGTTGCTATAGGAACAGATTATTTCACTTACACTGCTCTTTTAAATGGTCAGATTGGGTAAATGCAGAAATCAACAACTGCAGAACTGATTACTCTTTTCAAGTTAATTCTTGAAAAGAGCACACCAGATTTTAACAGAAATTAATCAGCAAGACATTTGGCAACTGAAAGCAGTCACATCTGAAAAGAACTTTAATGCATATCTTAAATAATATCTTTAAATAAACTATATAACACATTAGCTTAAAACTGAAATCTGGTTGCTGCTCAGTATATCGTAATTTCTAGAGTGATTGCTCACAAGAATATTATCTTACAGGGAAAGGTTGTGTTTTGCACTTATTGAAGAAAAATTCCCAGTATTTCAGTAACAATATACAACACAGTAGCACGAGAACAGTCTATTTTCCTGTCAGTCAGGACAGACAAAGTGAAGTGAAGGCGCGTGCCCAGGGCAGTCCTGTGCTGGGATCTCGCCAGGCAGGCACAGCAGCACAGCTCCCACTCGTGGCTCAGCCGGAGCTCAGGCCATGCAGCCACTGCCCCATGGGCTACACACGGCAGTGAAAAGTGGAGTCTTAGTGAAAAAAAATAATATCAGATTGGGAATTTGAACCGTTTGGGATTTTTGTTGTTTGTTTGTTTTATTTATCAAAAAAATGCATAGGACTGTTTGTATAAATCTAGACTGAGAGAATAGTGCTCAGTATATTTGATCATCACCAATTTCCTGTTAAAATTCCATGATGAAAGGAAACTTTAGGAGGAGAACCGTTTTAATTACTGAAGCATGTGCTTTGATAAGGGTTACATGGACTGACCACAAGGAAAAAGGCCCAAATGATATCTCTGTTGTAGTTAACAATAAAACTTCAGCTAGTCATCATACATGGTACTGTTCAAATACCGTAAATACAGCACTGACACTTAAACTGAGCAAGAGCGGAAAGAGAATTGCTGTCATTATTTCATGTCCAGAAGGTTACAACAATCCAGAAAACTTCACAATCTGCAAGCAAATCAACTTTCAGTTTTATGTGATGCTAAAGGTTATAGACATTGTTTCATGGATAAGATCCATAAGTTCAGGATTAAAACCTGGAACTAAAAAAAAAACATCAAAAAAAGGGTGTGTTTCAATAACACACAGACATTAACCACCTCAACTGTCCTCATACATTTGAATTATTTTATGTTATCGATGTTATACTGTGGTATATTTTTGCCTAAAGAACTTTGGATCTCTGTGCAAGATAGTGCAAGAGTTATTCATATATTTAGGTCACTAGGAATCCTTTGTAAAATTACTTCCCACTGTCATTTCCAAGCCTGATTCCTGACAACCATCCTGAACAAAGGCATGAGAAACCTCAGGAATATTCCCCCTGGACTTCATGTCTCACCTCTCTGGAAATGACCACTGCTGCTAGAAGGCAAACAAGAAGGTGGAGAAGAGCCAAGAACTGCTGTCGTGCACAGAACAGCAGCTGACCATTTCCTTTGCCTAACCCTCTGTATTTGCAAACTGAGCAGAGGGGATGGGGTCGAGATGGAGTGGTGATGCTTCATCCCAGGGAATGCCAGACTCACCACTCTGCATGGAGTCTCATGTCTTGCATAGTGAGGGAGGCCCTCAAGGCAACTGGACCAGCTCGAGGTGAACGGTGCCAAAATGTACAGTGGGAGATGTGAGAGTGGGAGTTCAGGCTGGATTTCTCAGAGCTTGGAGAAAATGCTAGGTACAAATATTGAGTGTTACACTCTGAAGGGGAAACTGAAGTTTGCAATAAACTAGAGATGATGGGTGGGTGATGGTACATTGAAGGAAGAGGACGAGAAAGAGAGGGAAAAATTAAAGGAAGGTGCTGAAATAAAACACTGGGAAGCTGATGTAATGAGAAGTGCTCCAAGAAAAATAGGCACATGACCAATCTTGGATGCTTGATTGAAATAAAGATGGGCCTTCTTCTGTGAGTACATTTGACAGATAGTGTTTATGACAGTGGTTATGTCTGTCTGAATCCCAAATCAGTTTTTGCTACCTGCAAAATACACAAGACTTGAATTTTTGATGCTTGAATAAAAAGTAAATCTATGACTGCGTTCTAAATTCAAGTTATGCTGCAGATATTCACATTCTTCTGCAGTACTTTGACTAATTCACTTTCACTTCAGAATAACACAAGTATTCTTTCTTGCTTTGTTATTCTTGATGCTAGAGCTGTATTAAGGATAGAACTCACTCAATAATGAGTGGTTTCTCACATATTAGTGATTTTCTAGCAGGTTAGACTTTTACTGTATGTCTGCAGGGCAGAAGAAATTTGCTTTGCACACCCAGAGGCAGTGAATTCTCACACTCTGCAGCCATTATTGCAGGCTCCATGGAACATGCATCTGCCCAGATCAGACCTCAAGAAAAGCCAGCCTGCATGCCAGCAGAAATTTCCACAATCCATTAAGAGTCTTCTGCTGAACAAGATCCTAATATACTTCCTTCTCCTTGTCCTGTGGGAAACATCTTTTGGTATTTTGCAGCTCTGATTTTCCCCAGTGCTCTCTGTAAAAGAAAAAATCATTTGCTTATGACTCATTTTTGTCTGAGAAAATCTGCACATGTCACCTTGTAAAAGTGGCACTCAGTGCCAAGCTGTGAAGTATCCTGCATTGCCAGTATGCTTTTGTTATTTTGTTACTTGAGCTACGTAGTATGCTTTAAAACTCAAAACTCTGTTTAAAACTGCTTCAAAACCCAACCCTAAGATCATAATAAGTATCAGTCTATTGTTATTAGTGAAGGGAACAGGAGACTTTTTTACAGTGCTCAGGAAGTCAAGAGAAACACTTGACAGTGATTCTAGCTCTGGAATGGAGGAGTCTTAAAAGAGTGAGATCTGAACCAGTCTAATTGGCTTGGATTCTTTACAAATCTGGCTTAAAGTGGGTGAACTACTCAGTCAATACAGTATTTTGGGAGGCTGCGCATTTTATTCTGAAAATATGAGTTTTAAGCCGTGATATTTCAATTCTTCTGGAAGACAGAAGAAAAACAGATCTGAGAATTAAGCCTCCTACATGGCCAGAGACCAGTATCAGAATGCACCAAGTAGGTGCACCAACTTCTGTGCTTCTGCCAAGGAAGTGCAGCCTGCACCTTGAGGAATGCCTCCCATGACACCTTGTTATCAGATGATTTTAATTATTTGGAATTATAGTAATAGTAAAAATTTACACATTTAATAGGAATATTGTTTCTTTGGATATATACAAATACCAGGAACTAGTTCTGAACTGGACAGATTCCACACGATCACCTCCCACACGAAATGTGTTCCAACCCGTGGACAAACAGCAGTGGTGTCACTCCCCCCTTAATGATCCAGTTTACATATACATAAATGCACAGGATTCTCCTTTTCTACTTCCTAAATTCAGGGTACCAGCAAAGGTGAAAGATGTCTTTTACTTAATTAACACAGAAATCTTTTTCTCCTCAGTAATATGCAATTAAGTATGCCAAAAATAGCTACGCTATAAAATTGTTAGCAGCATATTGACATAAAAACCTTAAACAAAGCACTTACCCCTAAGCAGGCTAAAGTAAGTTTAGAGGAATCTAGTCCTGACCAAATCATTAAAAACTGCTGTCCAAAATTCAAGAAGAATATCAGAAGATAACATTAAATTTGGGCACATGTTGACTATATAATCACACTGAAAAAAGGGTTAACAGTAACATCCCCCCAGCTGGGCTCAAAAGAAAGTACCCAAGGTCTACAGTATAGAATAATTATGTCGCACAGTGTTAGTGAAGGCAGATGCACTTGAATTCAGTGGGGACAGGCCAGCAGAACTGTACAGCCTTTCCCAAAGGGTGCAGAGCAGCCTCAGCTTCCTCACAGACCAATTCACACCTAAATCCTGGCCTCGTCTGAGCACAGAGCGACCCTTTCAAGAACTGCTGTCCCAAATCTATTCAGCTTTACAGAATCTGACCTGCATCATTAGGAGCACAGACTGTGTCTAACAGGGAAGTCAAATACGGCACTTTTCTACTAAGAAACATTGGTTATTCTCATTTACTATAGAGATAAACAACTGGTCTAGGAATCATCTGAATTTTCACTGTGTTTTAAGACATCAGTAATTAGAACCTAAGGAAAGCACTAAAAATACCCCGACATGCAGCTGACATCTCCCTGATTCAACATGAGAACCTTCTGTGCTGACTGAGAGCAGTGACTAATACAACTGCCTTCAGTGTGTGCTCTTCCCTGAACACTGGCAAGTACAAGAACTATTCTTTCCCAAATAAGATGGATAACTAAGGTAAGAAGATTTTCTTTCCCCTCCTGAAGACAAGTAATTAGTAAGTTATCCAGGCATTCCGTGACAGAGCAAACATACAAAATTTTATATATCCAGAAAGCAGTAGTTGTTGGGAAAAAACAACTGATTTGCATTCTAGGTCCATCAACTGTAAGTGATTTTTTAAGAAAAAGCTTTTTAGTGTTTCCAGGCTTCTGGTAGAAGTCTGTGGTTTTGCTCTGACAAAACAGCAATGAAAGAAATAAACCCCACAGAATTTCATGAACACTACCAGCTCGGAAACCACAGGACATTTTGCTCTGTGCATCATACAACACTTCAATATTGTTGTTACTTCAGATTAAACTGAAATATTATCCCAAGACTTCAGAGGGTTTACTGGACACAGGATTCATATGCCTGTATCATGTGATTATTCTTTAGTTTCCTCTAATTCTACAACCACCTACACTCACAGACAGTAACTAAAAATCTCCATCAAGAGAAAATTCTGGAGGAATCAAATATGAGTAAAGTATCCCTTTTCATTTCTGACAAAGTGAGATTTGTTTGGATGGTATGCTATTTTCCCAGTTTTGACTAACATGTCAAAGAAGGGAATCCAGAACATTCCAACTTACTGAATAATTTTTGGACATTCAAATATGCAGTTAGAATAAAGAGACGCATTAGAAAAAGAATTAATGACAAGTTACTGGACAAAACTATTTAAAGTACCACTCTAGAAGGAAAAGGTGCATTATAATCTTGTGGAAAATTTGCTTCTAAATCTGTTATTTGTTTAGCTAACAAGAGCAGTCCTAAAAATGACCCACAGAAAATAGATAATGTAAACTATATCTAGGACCAAAAAAAAGTCCAAGTAATACAGTATGTATTCATTATAAATTGTAACTTTAATAAGCTTGTATACAAGTACCTATGAATTATGTTACAGAAAATGTCAGAAAAAGCATTTTATGTGTATTTGAAGAGACCAAGTTAATGGGCATTGTGATCCTTCCTAGTTTTCAAAATTCCTGATTTTCTAATGTCAAGCAGTAGTATAGTTTCCTACTAAGCCTAAATAGAGCATCATGCAAGTGGTACTCAAACTCAAGTTATCCAGTTCAAAACCGGTGGTTTTGGAGCTGAGAAAAAAATTAAAACCATTTCAAGCTCCTTTAATAATCTTTCATTTTGTTTTGAAATTAGTTGCTTATCTACATTTTTCTTCGTTTTACTGGATTTCATCATGTAGTTCTCAGCCTTGGAACACTGAATTTTTGCAAAATAAACAAGAGTTTAAGAACTAAAAGTAAGTGAAACATTGCTGATAACAGACAGTTCATCTTTATATGCCTCCATCTGTACAGTAGCTCGGTGGAGTTTGCACATTGGCCATGGTCACGTCACAGTGGGAAAAGAATAACACCAGTCCTTCAGTTTAGAGAAACTCTGACAATCAGGACTTACTTCTCTTAGGTTTTGTTCTTAAAAAGAATATATTTCCTATTGCTTTCTCCACAGCTGCATAACCTGTTGGCATCCAAACAGGTTTACCTTAAGAAAACTGGACTGTGATTTATTTACAAGGCCTGTGTTACCAGGCCAGATTTCAGATCTTCTTGTAGAAGGTGCACTTCTCTCCCAAGGATTCTTTGCCTCCTCCTGCTCATCTAATGTCTTGTCTAAGATAATTCCAAATGTGCAAAGCAATACTCCTTTTACTGTTTCTTGAGTAGGCCTATAATAAATAATTTATCTTGAAATGCATTCAGGTCTCTTTTCCTAATTTCAATTCACCATTGCTAAATCCTCCAATCCACCTACTTGAACTAAAACTCTATCTGTCCATACCATTCATAAAATGCTAATGAGATTTTGTGAAACATTCTGATTTTAAAACATTGTGCCAGCTAATTTAACACTCCCATCTAGAGCATCTCAAAGATACAGGATGAATTCTTAAAATTGAGGTTCCTATGGAATTATCATTTTCACTGTAACAAAAAGGCTTCTCCAGATTTAACTATCTGTTATTACTATTATTTTGGACATGACACTAACATTTAGAATGTATTTTACAGATGTATACTATTAATTTCTTGCTGAAGTATTTCACCTATATGCAAGACTGGTTTCATCAGCTTAAAACAAATTCTTCAGAGAAATTTACAGTAATATCCTATTTTATTTTGGAATTTAAAATAGACTTGAAATCCAAAGAACATTTTGCACAAAACATATGCATAAACAGAGACATACAGCAAAGTGGTTATTGAGGATCTCAAAGTACTAACAAGGCCAAGAACTCACCCTCTGGCACCAACAAATCTTACCCATCTGTAAAACCAAAACTGTTTTATCAGCCACACTGAGGCATTCCCTGGTCCATATCCAGAAGCTACTGCTGTTACAGCACCAAAATATTTAAAAGGTAAAGAAATTCCAGTAAGTAATAGAAACTTAACACTCTAAGAAAAACAGCAAAAGTCTGATTCAACTTTGTTAACTGATACGGGTGATTGTTTCAGCACTGAAATACCCCCTAATTGCAGATGATTAACCTGGACTGATTGAATGAGCAAACCCAGAGATACTACACCTGGACAGAAGGGACTGTGCATTTCTCAAGGGCCAAGGAGAGAAGGGTTCACACAGCAGTCAGTCCGGATTGTTTATGGGATTACCGAGTGAGGCTGGACTTGTTTTGTCCCCTGAAGAACGGTACTTGTGACCAGGTGCCAGCTCAGCTTAGACACAGTACCTGCTGCCCTTAGAGCCCCGCAGTTCAGTGTTCCAGCTCTGATCCACTCTGGCCTTCACCAGTTTGCTTATAAAGATGTTGTGGCAGCTTAAGGTCATTTAACTATTTTCAACAAACATGAAAAATGCAAAACGTTTATGAATGGCTAAATAAGTTCATCTATATCATGCTTTTTATACATCAAATTAACTATGAGATTAATGCAATTTGTAACAATTACAGTCCACGAGCTTCACCACACCAGGCAAAATTCAAACTATTTTCTTGCATAGCTGTATTAACTATGTATCATACAAAATATCATAGAAGATACACAAACAAGGTAGCAAAGCATCAAGGCAGCTTGTAATGCTGTGGCAAAATGTGTTCATCATCAGGATTTTTGCAGTAGTTTTGAACCTCTGAGTGAAAGGAAAGATAAACACCATTTCAACAGAAGCTAAAATTCAGCTGGTTATCTTTTGTACTTATCTAATTATGAGTGCACTGAAGTTTCAAGAAGTTTGCTGAACAAAGTATCTTAGAGACTTTGTAACTGCAAGAGAGACCAAAAGGAAAAGATCTAAGTTAGAACTGCTGTTCTGCAATGTAGTTACCATCATCCAAGATTCTTCTAAATAAGGAAAACAAAGTCTTATGGAATTAAAGGCAGAATAGGAAAGTAAATATAAACACAACTCAGGTGAACTGCAAACGTGAACTGCAGAAATTTCAGATGGATCTACTGAGGCACTTCAAGGAGCAGCATCTGTGATGAAAGAAATGAAACCCCAAATCCTATAAGACTGACTAGCTGCATGAAAATGCCCTTTTGAATATTTTTGCTTTCCACTACAGATATTGAAGTTCACATGGAAAGCAGATAAGCATGATAATTTCTAAATTATTATACAGAACATCAAAAAAACACACATTCTCAGTTTTCATTAACATGATGCAGTATTGCCATGACATTATAAACTATATTCAATATTAAAAGCTCCAATTTTCACAGAATACTAATTTCATTGATTATATCTCCCACTATAACACTTTCAAATAAATCAGCTTAAGTAATGGAAGGGCAGCCAGGATTCCACTGACAACAATATACTATAAATGAGTATTTTCATAAATGAGGAACTAGAGAGACAATTTTATCTATGGAATGGGGCTGTTTATATGGACACAGAGCCTTCAGTTGGAGTAGAACTTAGAAAGGATAAAGTATACAAATTAAGACTTCTTGAAGGACAAAAAATTCTTCCTGATTAAGACCAACCCCTTTATGAAAATGAGAGAAGTTACCTTATAATGGCATTCTGAAGAAATTGTCATTAATTTTGTGACAGTCATTTTCGAGGTCAACACCTTCACTCATCTTTATTCCGTTTTGCAGTCCTCTCACCTTGCTCTCCTCCCTCTCTTGCTTCAGAACAGAAAGGGCCTTACACAGCCTGGCCAGGTAAAGCAAAGTAGCAGTACAAACTACTGGTTTAGTATCAGAACTGCAAAAAGGATTGTAGCAGATAAGCTCTTTGTGCTTTCACACAGCCCACACAAGCATTAGCTTAAAATATCAGTGTAATGTATTTTTCAGTGTCACTGTTTATTCCACTTAATGATCCTTTTCATTTTCTCTTGTGTGTGCACAGACTCACAATGCTGCTTTAGTAACTGATGATGATGAGAATGTGCAGTCTGGTGGCTACAATTATTAGGCTAATAAATAATGTCCTGTATTGAAGCTATAACTGCCTACCTTATGAATACATTTAAAGATATTAGTATATTAGTAATGATATAGTTAAATACACCGAAATGCAAACTGTTGTTCAATAAAGTTCCTCCAACACACAAGTCATACAAACAAACTACAAGATCACATTCACAAACTACTATGTAATCAAATGTGTTTAAGCTATAGCTAACAGCTGGTCAACCAAAATACATGAAAATAGGAAAGAACCACTGCAGACCACATGGTGAGCATTCAACAACTCAAGTCATCACATTCTAAGCCTAACACATTTGACATGACTTATTACCATCAACATATATTATAAAAAAAATTATAGTTAATAACCCAATTACAGTAAGAAATACTCACAAAATGGAATTAAAAATAAGGGTGATAAGGAAACACCCTATCGCAGTCACTGCCCCTGAAAGCATTACCATTACTGGAATTACTTGTTTCTGAAGTCACCTTCAGGTGATGTTTCATCACTTGCCTGAAAGAGCCATTGGCAAGCCACCATCTGGTGTGGCTCTGGGTTAATGTTGCTGGGAATAGAACTGGCATTCTGTTTCCATTCCAGAGCCAGAGCTGTTAATAATTCAGGAGAACACAGCTGAAATAGAAAGTATTGAACTGGGGATAACCTAGAGATTCTATTTGTTCCATCTAACAATGGCACAAGGGAACACCTTAATTTGTTGCCGTTTGATGTCTCCACAGAGGGGAAAAAGAAACATAAAATGTGGCTTTGTCTTATCTCCTCCAAAGAGACATACATTTTTGTACATAAAATAATGGGCAACTTCCCTTAAAGCTTTAAGGCAGGATATGAGTTTAAAGCATGCAGAATGACAGTGCTGTTGATCACTTCTCCAGAACAGGCGCTCCCAGCTCCCATAGCGTTTCAGCTGGTAGTACGGGATCTCGGGTCTAACAGAGGTCACTTCCCCTCAGCTCAGAAGGTGCTGGGGACAGATTAACTCCCTGGCCCTGGCTGGAGCAGCCTGAAGTGCACCACCTGCAAGGGCACAGCACGATTTCCATCTCACAGTGTTTCACTGCTTCCCACAGAGTGATCTGTTGCTTTGTAAAAATATGTTCTCTCACACGTTGCCAGTCTGTCACAGAAATCCCTTACTGACTAGAAAAAGCAAGCAGATAGAACCAAGGTAAGAAGAAAATCCACAAATTTTGGTACTTAACCAACCTTTATGCTCATTTTTATTTTAGTTATCTTTATTATTGTTGCCTAGTAAAAATCCATTTGTTGATTGATTGTAACTGCTGCCTGCTAATAATCTCTCAGCAAGAGAAGGGTAAGCGTTTGTGTGGTGATGGCTGAACTGGTTTCAGCAACAAGTCTGGAAGAGACAACTAGAAATATCCATCTGCTTCATTGGAAAATCCCTTGGATACTGGTGAGTCACAGGGGCACAAGACAGGCTTGGGGGAGTGAGGGGAAAGCTATACTAATGAAGTGCAACAAACAGTGCACATCCCCTAACACTTCCAAGTGACTTCACACCTCAACCTCTTCAAAGCTGAGCAAAGAGGTTTGTGACTTACCCCCCACTCCTGTTTTCTGTTTAAAATCAATATTTTCGAATCCAGGGGAGGATCTCCAGGAAGAAATTCAGATCTGACAGAGAAACAGAGGACACCCAACAGTGTTTAGTTGTTAGCATATACAAACAGCAAGCTGATTCAGATGTGTGTGCAGCTGCACCAGCAACAGTTAATGGAGTCCACGCTTTAAATAAATAAAATATGAAGTGATGGAGAATTTAAAATAGTCTAATCACAGAAACACACAGAAATTTAAAACAAACAATATGAGCTTCTGATTCCAGATGCTGCCTCTTTTTTATGAAAATTACTCTTTATAAAGGTTACAGGCAAGAAGTAGCAACTCCATGTTCATAGGAGGCTGCCACCTCCAACAGGCACATGCTATGGAAAAGTAGGACAGATTCCCCACTACTCAGAAACTAAAGGACACAAAGTTGTCAGTTTTGTTGGGGAAAGATCCACGGAGGCAAAAGCAGAGAAGAACTGAAGGAGCCAATCCTTGGGCAGCAGTAGCACCCCAGTGAGGTACTGCCCACTTTCTGAACCATGGCATTTCTGGTACCGTGGAGAACCACCGATCCACACAGAAACACACGGGAGAGCTGAGCCCAGGTCCAGACTGCTAGATCAGCTCAGGGACTGACAGACTGTAAGTATTCAGATTTCCATATTAACTTAGTGAAAATGGTTATTTTTTATTGAAGATGCTGTTATTAAGATAACTCTGTCAAGATCCAGTGCTGGATGATATATGTCTTGGAATTCAGACACTGAACAGAGTCAGGCTCTGTGAGCCTCCTTCACTCTAAAGAGCTGGAGAACACAGAGGCAAGGTAGAAACAAGAAACACACTTGCAGATAAGCTTTCTAGTTATATGGGGGCTATTCAAAGTATGTATTTTATTGCCAAAAAACTATGCTCTCTCATGAGAAACAGTGCAGTAAGTATTAGAATTCACCTGGCTGAAAAAGAATGAATAAAAGATCACTGTGCAACATACAGAATATTGTACCCTTCCTAACACAATTTTAATGCATGGACTCCATTCCAGCCAAGATTCTAAGTGTGAAAATTTTTTTTAAAAAAACCCCAAAACAAGTATACTTGTATCTTTTGAACCAGCACTGTCAACAGAAGAAATCTTATCATCTCCCCTGCTTGTACCAGCACAAACATGTGTGGTAAAGGACACTGGTGACCTGCTTAAAACTAGACTGGTTTAAAAATCCCAACAACCCAAACCAGTTGGTTTAACCCACATCAGTTCCCCAATCTGTTCTGATATGCAGCCACACAAACACCTACACTGATACAAGTGGATAGAAGAAAACTGCTCCCCTCAACAGCAGTGCTGGCTAAAACTGTAAATCCAACTGAAGACCTTCTGGTGTTTGCAGACTTTCTTACCAAAGTCAGCAAAGCAAAAGTTCCACTGAAAAACAGATTAGAGGTCGAGTCCAAAATCAGTACAACACATAAGATAACTCCACATAAACTTTCAGATCAGCTCCGAATTTTGTCCCAGATCACAAGCTATTAGTCTCAAAAACTAACTGTGCTACTGGAAACAAAACCAATTAAATGTTAGTAGTAGATGCAAGAAACAAACTTAAAGTTTAGTCTAAAATACGTAAAAGACAGTCAAGGAAGAACAGCAAAGAACAGAGTTGTAGGAAAGTTGGAAAATAAGGGTTTTAAGTTATATGAATAAAATCCACCTTGGAAGCCCCAAAGAGAGGATTTGAGCTGGCAAGGTCAAGGTTGAGATGGACAATTGTGCAATACTCAAGCAATCTTTTCCCCGGATTTTTTCTAATACACAAATATTGAAGCAAAAATGTTCCAGATATCATACCCTCTCAAGAATTTGCTTTTTTACCTTGATTTTTAATATTAGTCAACAGTATAACTTCATTGAAAGGTTTCCAGTCTGTTAATTCTCAAACAAGCTTCCCCTTTTTTACTTACTCATTAGAATAAGTGCATTCTAGGGCAATACCATCCATAACAATATCTACAAAGACCTTTAGCTTCTATTTTGATTTAATGAAATTAGACTTCTTTATAGTAGCAAAGAAGGTATTTTGAAAGCCATAAACCATAGGAAGATAAAACGTAATGTAGGGAACTAGATTCAGGGAAGCATAAAATCATGAGGGAACAAGACATGCTTCAGTTTCCTGAGCCACTTTTATGCGTTTGGCACTCTCCTCGAGTTCAGACAGGTTTGTTATGTAGGACTTGAACATGCAAACTAAGCCAGGCTCAGCATGAGGAGAGCGTGAGACAACCCTGAGCACAACCAGGATGATTAAATGCTGTGGGCTTTTGTGTTTGTGTTCCACGGGGGATGTGTGAAGAACTCAATCGCTGGAGATAATTCCTAAGCCTTGGAACTGTACAAAATATGAATAAAAAAGATAAATAATAATAAAAAAGGAAAGAGGAGGAAGAATAATCAAAGAATATGCACAAGATTGCGACTAGCTAGAAAAATTAAACTGAAAAATGTGTGTGAAACTCACATGCTGAACATCAGCTCGCTGTGCCAGGGCCGCTCGGTTCGACGGGACAGCGCAGCTCCGGGGGGACCCTGAGGGAGCAATGAGAGGAGCACTGAGGGGACCCTGAGGGAGCAATGAGGGGACCCTGAGGGAGCAATGAGAGGAGCGCTGAGGGGACCCTGAGGGGACCCTGAGGGAGCAATGAGAGGAGCGCTGAGGGGACCCAGAGGGGACCCTG
>JAYRBT010000023.1:18783763-18815710 GCA_036023395.1 Myiotriccus ornatus | reverse complement strand
CCCCGCTCTCCCCGCCGCGGCGGGCCCGGGCCGCGGCCATGGCGCTGCCGGTGCTGTCGAGCTCGGCCGTGAAGTTCCGGCGGGTCCTGGCGCACTTCCCGCAGGAGCTCAGCCTGGCCTTCGCCTACGGCTCGGGGGTGTTCCGGCAGGCGGGGGCCGCGGCCGAGCACGGCGAGGTGAGCGCTCGGGTCCCCGGGCCTGTGCTGGGCGGCCCGGGCACCGCAGTGCCTGGGGCCGCCTCCGGCCCGCTGTGCGGAAAGGGGCGCTGAGCCCCGTCCCTTGCGGGGGATCGGCCGGTCCGTGCCTCGGGCTGCCCGGCAGGGCAGGGGTGGTCCCGGCAGTGGGTTTGTCATGGTGAGGGGTCGGGATCCCCTTCAGTCCTCTGCGTGCACACTGTGTGTCAGGTTATTTGCTGCTGTTTTTAGAGAGAATTACAGCTTGTGCGACCTGCTGTGCACCGTGTGAGGGGAATTGAAAATATATTGCCACGCTGAAGTGGCAGTCTCGGGGCTTCCTCATCGCTTGGGGGTCAACTGCTTGGAAATAATGTTTCTTTTTATTTATTTTTTGTGTTCAACCTTTTAAAAAATGGTAATCAGCAGTAGTGCTCGTTATTGGCTTGACCTACTAAGCACTCTCCACAGATGTGACTTTAAATGTGCCTTGTTTTCTTTAAACGGGGATAATAAGAATTTCAGAGCTCTGACAGCATCTCATCGTCACACGAAAGAATAGGAAAAAAGGTAGCTAACTGCTTATCTTTTTAGTAGTATTAATGGGTTAGCTGAGGTGCTGCCCACAATTTCTAAGCCACAGAGAGGCAGTCCTAGTGAATGTGAAGCACCGTCACCGCAGACAGAGATGCTGCAGGTGTGAGTTCCGAGCTGCCGTGCTGTCTGTGCAGGCGGTGGGTGCACCGGGCTCTCCAGGAGAGCAGTACATACACTGCACACTAGAAGTCTTGGGAGTTTGGATTGTTTTGTTGTCGAAAACAAAGGAATATGTGAGAAATGCACTTGTTGACAGCTCTCAAGTGCCTTTATCTGCCCACATCCCCCGGTTCACGGCCTTGCAAGTTGCCAGAAGTCCTGTTCATTAGCAGTGTCAGCTGTTCCGCTGAGCTGTGAATTAAGGTGGTGGAGATCTTACACTTGCTCTTCTCTTTTAGAGGGTTGAAGTTTGGTCACGACCAGTCACGACCAGGACAGGAAAATTTTGAGTAGTCTCTGCTAAATGGACAAGAAAACACAACTTTATTTGAATCTTTAAACTATATCTGACATTAATACTTATGGTTTAGGTTTTACTGTTATATTTTCTTGTGAAAAATTATTAGCTGGAAGTTTGCTACTATGTACATCTTAGATTATTATGATTATGTATATCTTTGGTTATTATGATTACATTGGCTGCTTCTTGGCATATAAACCCCAATGCTCTTCTCCTCGTCCACAGAACAATATGCTGGATTTTGTATTTGCTGTTGATGATTCTGTGACCTGGCATATGATGAACTTGTTAAAGAACAGGAGTCATTATTCCTTCCTAAAATTTTTTGGGCCAAACCAGATAACTAGTATACAGAGCTACGGAGCAGGAATTTACTACAACACTTTAGTGCCATGTAATGGTAGGGTAAGTACGAGTAGTCTTTGTATAAGTACAAATTAAGTAAAATATTTGTCTGTGGTGAAGTATTGAAATGATTAGCTTAAAGCAAATTTCAGGAAGCCAGTCTTGTAGACTGTAGCTGTAGATTATCTTCAATATTTTTGTCTCAAAACTGCTTCACAAACAGAATTTTAATTAAAAAGCAAACAGACAAGCTGCTCTTGAACCTTAAAAAGTGTGATCAATGTTTGGAACTTAGAGCTAAAGCACTTCAGAAAGTGGATTTATATTCCTTATTACTCGCTGTCTGCCAGCTTTGGTGGTGTATTCTGGGGAGATGCCCTTAACTTCAGCAGTGGACCACGAAGTAATAGCAGAGTGGATTCTGATTGTTTGTTTGGCATAAAATGCAAATTGCAACATAGCAAGTTGGAATTGACACTTGTGTTCTTTAGTGTTGGCAATCCTGACCTTTGAGGCTTGGGTATAATTGATAATTCTAGGTAAGTGGTCCAGCAAGATCTCTGACAAACTATTTTGTGAGTATTTTCAGTATCAGAAAGGGTACTGTGGATTAATCAAAATACTGTAACATTTGGCTGGAGACTTTATTGCAGCTTTGATTCTAGAAAAGATCCATTTTTTCCCAGAAGTTTGCATGTAAGAAGGAAATTTTTCTTTTACCTTCTGTGTTAATAAGACATGATAATGTTTTACTGGTATGCATCCAGTTTTTTATTGGATGTGTGTGTTCTTTAGAATAAATGACAGTTATGTCAGGAAGTAGTGAGTTTCATGTAGTGAAAAAGGTATAGGTACGTTTTTTCAAAAGCCTTTATTTTGCTTTTTTCCCAGATGATAAAATATGGTGTAATTAGCACTGATACCCTGATTGATGATTTATTTCACTGGAAAACCCTCTATGTCGCTGGGCGCCTACAAAAGCCGGTAACTGTTCACGTGTTCAGTTTTCTGTCTTGAAATGCAGGAAATTACAGGGCTGGAAAATTATCAGTTGTAGTTTTAACTTTATTTGTTAAGGATATATCAATACTGAACAAATATGTCCCCTGATTCAGAGGTGTAGCCCTGGAGGGATAATCGTTCAGAAAGGAAGTGAAATGTAGTCCTTAATGACATTCTGTGTGATGTGGAAAACCCACAAAGGTAAGTGTATTAACAGAAGTTTTCTGCCTGTAGTAAATCTTGGGTAACTGGACTATTTTAATGCAAAGTCCCTTTAATGTTGAATGTATTTTATGCCTTTCATAAGAGACTACAGGGCTCACCAAAATTTAATGCAGTAAAATAATGGAAATCTTTAAAGATGAAAGCTGCTTTGCTGGGCAGTTACTGTCTAGTGCATTGTATTGTGAGAGTATTTATAACTGAATGAACTGTGGGTTAAACACATGTATTTTTCTCCTCCATGTTTGTGTCATAAAAAGTAGGAGGTGTTTGCTTTCCCTGAGTGCTCTACTCGGTGTGGTTTCAGCAGATGGCAGCAGTGCTGAGGAAAAATTTGTTAAGACAGAAGGGTAAGGAGAGAAGAACTCTTCAGGTCTTAGAACAGAGGTTAATTATGCTTTTAACTAAAAATTTGGAGTGAAAGTTTGAATAAATTGTCTCAGCACTATTGGCTTTTCCCTGTTTCCAGAAACGTATTGTAGCATGATACAAGTCAGAGCAGCTGTTATCTCTGTAAAGAGTGAAACTTAATACATTGAGGAAAATAACTGAAGGAAGAATCCTGAATGTCACATTAAGAATGAATAGTGAATAGCTATTTTCAGTGCATTTGCTGCTATTTTGATTTGTGATGTGGTACAGTGAATAGTTCCAATTATAAGTTCTCTGTACTATGAAAAAGCCTTCCTTAATTTTGGTGCTCTTTCAGATTTACTCCAAGAATCAACATCCATCCTTTTTGTTCCAGGGTGATAACTATTGCATTCTGACTTCCTGGGAGATTTTTAGCTCTCTGAACTGTTTAAAATTTGTTCATAAATTAGTTTTATCACCACTGCAGTGTTTCCAGGCATGCAGATTTTGAAGCCTAGCATATTGTTTTCCTTGGAAGAAATTCCTGTGGTCTTCCATAAGGAGGAATAAGATCTCTTTGGAGTTTCACATTTTAAAAGGCTCTAACTGTGGTGTTCTTAAAACAGGTCCATAACATGGTGCTATTTCCAGGGCTATCCTAAAATATAAGCACCTATATGAGTGCTTGTGATGCTACAGAGTTCTCTCTTCTGTCTGTCCTTGGAGATTACCTGCACCAGCAAGTTATGAACATACATTTATTAGTTCATCCCCATGACCAGCATTAGATATTGAAACTACTTAAGCAAGTTTGTTTTGTGTTCAGTAACCTTCTCCTGTGGCTTTCAAGGAAATAAATAAATAGTGCAGAATGATTGAAACAAGGAACCTCTGTACTGTTGCATTCACCATCATATCAAAATCAGATATTAATCCAGTTTTATGCCTCTTAAAGATTTTACCATAACTAAAAAGTATGTTCTGAATATCAGCAATGTCAGCCATGGCTTTGCTTTGGCTGTGTCCTTCCTATAATAAGAATTGTGTGTAGCAGATATGTCTGATTGTCATACTTTCTTTATCGAATCTGAGTTTGCTTTGGTGTTTTTTCCCCCCGATTAACAGGTATTTACATTCCTGAAGAAAAATAGTTACTTGAAAGGGTCCCTTAGCTGTTTCAGGTTATATGTGGGGGCAGAATTTCGGGTAATACTGCAGCTCATTTGTGTGTGAATGGGCTTTTGGGAAGAAAGAACCAGAGGGATACCTTTGTTCATAACTGCCAGTGCATTTGCACTTTAAGGTATTGTAGGGTAAACAAATATTAAAAAAAGCTGCCTTTTATAAGCAAGACACTTAAAAAAAACAGAAACTGGCAACAGGCAGGTATTCCTGGGAGAGCTGTTTCTGGAAGAGCATAATTGTACAGCCATCTTGTAAACCAGGGTGACTTCATCTGTCTGATGTTCTATAATGGTGTGTTTCTATATTCTGTTCTTATCAAAGATCTGCTTTTTATTCCAGTATATTTCCATATCTTAGGTGACTGGTTTCTCTAGTTTGTCTTGAACAGTTTAAATGTTTCCTAAAAACAAATACTTCTTGTGGCACAGAGAAACATTAAAGTGATGAGTTCACATTCTTCTCAAGCAAAGTGCAAAAATAAAACCTCCCTGCTTTTTCTAAGAGGACAGCTAATGTCTAAGAGACCCCTTGAAGCATTTGATAGGGGAGTCCTCTATTAAAAAAAAAAGAAAATGAAGATGAAAACTTACCTCTTTGGTGTTCTGATCTCTGTCAGTGTGATAGTGGTCTTTTTTTCTTATTGCATAATCATGTATGAAGTATTTCTGTTGATGCATTCATATTTATTGTCTTGTTCAGTGTTAAATTTATGAATATGAAAAGGTGAATAGCTCTTCAGAGATTAGCTAATGGCTGTAGCATATGGCAGTTCCAAACCTGTTTGTAAAAACAGCCTTTTCTAGCAGACTGTTAAATCCTAAAAAGATGTTCCTCTTTTTCACATGGTGTAAACAACTAGTCCTTATTATACCATACTAATAAGATCTAATCTTAAATAAATTTCTTATTTATTTTTCATGCTGGATTGAGTAACATTTCTAGTTCCATTTTCAGTAGCACTTTCCTGAAGTCTTGCTTCCAATGGCTCTGCTTTTTCAGGTGAAAATACTGACACAGAATGAGAATAGCAAGCTGCAAGCTGCTCTTGTGAGCAACCTGAAGAGTGCAGTCACAGCAGCCTTTCTCATGTTACCAGAAAGCTTCTCTGAAGAAGACCTCTATATGCAGATCGCAGGACTCTCCTACTCTGGTTAGTACGTGGTGTCTGAAGTCACTGAGGAGAAAAGCTGTAGCTGGAGCTGTTGTACCACAGTTGGAAGTCTCGTGTACTGAATCATGTTCCCTCTTGCTTTGGGCCCACACCGCTGCATGCTCCAAAAGTTCTGTCTGAATGCTGTGTTAGGTAGCAGCTCCAAAAGACTAATTGGGCTTATTCTTAGGAAATAGGTGTAGGTACCTAAACAAAGCTTCTCTTACCTGCTTGAACAGCTAACTATGAGTGACTGAATATGATGAAATAATGTGGGGGTTTTTTCTGTTTGTATGGATTGTATTCTGGTTTAGTGTTTCAAAACCTTGGAAAAAAATTTCTTTCCACTCTCAGTGTAATGTTGAGTCATCTGATAGTCTGACTCATACCTTGTCATCTCTTACTTTTGGAGTGTGATGTGTTTAAGGTTCTTATTTAGTTAATTTAAGGATCCAGATTATGATTCTTCAATGTATATTTAACATTCACCTCCTGGTTAGTATTTGTTGACCTTTTTTAATTTGCTAAGAGAATTTCCTCCTTTCTTTAGTTAGGAAATGGGTATGGAAAACAATTGAGGAAACTACTGCAAATGGCTCTTCAGTGTAAGATTTAGTTGTTACAATTGAATTCAGCATTGCTTTTCTAAACGTTGATATCCTTATTGAAATCACTGATTCCTTTATGCAGCACTTCCTTTGCTTGTGTAGAAATGCAAGTTTGGCTTTAAAAAAATCGCAGGTGGGCAGGTGGGGGTTATGAGCTGCAGCTTGGCTGTACTGAGTGTTACTGTTCTTTATGTAATACTTCCCTGGGCAGTTTAGGTTGCAGCTTTTTCAGCCTTTCCATAGTAGTTCTTTTCTGAATTGTTGCCTGTTTTAAAGTGACAATGAGAGGGTGCTGACAATGGGATTGCCAGTCAAGGCTGTTTGCTGCAGGGCTGCAGACCTGTCCTGCCCAGCTGAAACCTGCCCAGCGATGGCATTGCATTCTTGGTGGGCACTAATGACCAAGATACTTTTTTATATAGTTTTTGAAACAGTGCAATTTAACAGAAACATGGGAGATCACTTACTATGCTGTAAGATGTTGAAATTGGCTCTGCTGTGTGAACTAAGCTAAAGCAGTAAGATTCCCAGTTGGGAATGTTTAAGGAAAAGGCTGTTGATTATATGTTTGGATATTTTATTTTGCTGCCATTTTGTTAAGTCTTTCAGAGGGTATACTAGTAGACAAAAATGATTTTATGTGTTACTCTAGTTAGTCTCCTTGGAGACTGCTGAAAAGGGTTGTTCATGCTCGGATTTAGAAAATGTGTATCCTTTATTTTTTTACACATTTTTTGAGAGCAGTGAGTACCATTTATATGCAAAGTGTTTGTTTTGTGGCTTGGCATAAATTGAAATAAACTAAGTAAGGCTAGTGATTGCCATCTTTCAATAAAATTTATCTCCTGGATATGGGAAGTGGGAAAATAAATTGATTCAGGATTTTTTTGTTGATACACGCTGCACTGAGCCTCTGTCTCCTGGTTAGAAACCCAAGAAGTTACCAGGCTAGTACCTGAGGTAGTGGAATGTCTTTTCACTTAATCTCTCTGAAACTTTTCAGTCATGTGTCAGAAGAGAAAGTGTGATGGTCAGTGATGTAACAGTGGTGTTAAAAGCAGTTGCCTTTTGAGACTAATAACAAAATACATGGCTAAGAGGAAAAGATAATACAGTGATCTTACCATGACTGCCATTAGGTGAACTTCAGGTACTGCCCTTGAAGTGCAGAGACAATGCAAATTATTTTCTCTCAATATTGAAAAATTAAGCTTCTTTGTTTGTAGATACAAAGTATTAGAGCTAGTCAGTTTGTTTAGTAATCTGTTAAAGTGGATGTATCATTGTGTAACTGCAACTGCCACTTGACAGCCGGACTTATTTTATTGTCCAAGTGAAAATGTGGACATATGGGCTGATGATGTTACAGCATATCAGAGGCCACATAACAATATTTGACTCCAAGCACGTATTTTCTATACTTAAAGATATTCTAATAGCTTTCTGACTACTAAAAGGTAAACCTTATTGTCAATTATATAGGCATTGGTAGAATTGAAGAATGAAGTTTTAGATGACAGAATCACCTAGAGCTTTTTACTATATTGATTTCTGTTATATTCTCCTTCTCTGAGTTTTTGGTTTTATCCTAATGAATTAACTGTTTCTCTTTTCTTGACTAGGTGATTTCAGAATGATAATAGGAGAAGACACATCGAAAGTGCAGAACATAGTGAAACCCAACATTCCCCATTTTCAGAAGCTGTACAGTAACATATTACAGGACTGCCCTCAAGTGGTATATAAGCACCACCTGGGAAGGCTAGAGGCAAGTGTTCTTCAAAACATTTTTAAAACAAGCAGGTAGAAGTGCTTTATCACATTGACAGAAAGCAGGAATTATGCCATGCACTAGGGAGGGCAGTTGTAGTCACTGTACTTGCTATTTGTTGTGTTTCTGTTGTTAATTCTGGAACCAGAAGATTTGCCTGTAATAACAGTCTCTGCATACGTAGTAGCTACTGCTAATTTTCTTTAAGTATGGGCACAGGACTAGAGCCCTAGCAAGGGAACAAGAGAAGATCATTGTAAAATGTGTGTTCTAATGACTACCACATGGAAACAACAGTCTAGGAAGTGACGAATGAACATATGGTTTGTGTTAAAAAGATTAGGCTGTAACACAGAGGTGCAACTTTCCACAGTCAAAAGCTGCATCTCACAAAAAAACTCATAAAGTGCTAGTTGTGAAGATCAGCTGACTAAACCCAAGTGAAATTCTGGCATTAGCTTTAAATACCCATCCTAACCCATTTTTATCCTTAGTATTTGGGAAATCCAAAATGACCAGTATGTTGAATTCCATCTTTCTGGTATAACAATGGAATTAGGGGAGAGATGCCACAGTCAGGGGTAGCAGTTTCTCCTCTTGTAGTTTGCGTGTCCATGGTGAACATTCAAGTGAGATATAAACTTCAACATGAAGTTACAAATAGCACAGGTTGTCTCATGGCTTCTTTATTCTCAATTCACCTTGATAATTATCTCCCAAATGCCTCCTTTTAGGTATGTGTTTGTTAAAAATTGATATAAGTACAGTTTTAAGCAGACTTGAGTACAGTAAAAAATTGTACTGCAGTGCTTCGGAGTACAGCATAGGCAGGTCTGTCTTACGCTGCAGCTGCCTCCATGTTTTCTGATCAGTGTGCTCTTCAACAGTTTAGTGGAAGAAATATTTAGATTAATTTTGAAAAGGATCCCTAATGCTTTCTTCAAGAAAAAGGCTAGTTACAATAATACTTCCTGTTGTTTACCTTTAAACAAATCTGATAGCGTACTGCAAATATGCTATTGGATAATAAATCTGTCCATAATTCCACAGTTGTCATCAAGGCTGTTGATTAAATGACATTATTTCACTGTTGATTTAAAGCAAGGTGCTTTAATATTCTATTGCTCACACCTTGGTGCGATTATTGGCAGTTATTCCCCAGACTGAGGTGGATGTCTGCTCTCAGGAGTGCAGTTCAATGCAGAATAGAACCCCTTTCTCCAAGTATATGTCTTCAGAGCTACAGAGAAAATTCTTTCTTAAAAGATTCCTCAAACCAATTGAAGACAGACACTTGTTCTCACAGTTTTGGTTCAGGCGTGGATTCCTCCCACATAATGTTCAGAGCCTGCTCATCGTCGGCTGCCTCTGTAGTGATTCATCTGGAGATCATTTTCTCCACACTGACAAAAGGGAGTGTATAGGGGAACTAGACTCCTGTCTGATGTCTCCATGAAGTGTCTGAAATGTTGTGTGGGAGGAATTGAGCTCTTCATATTTTCCTCCAGTTTTGGAGAGATCTGCTCCATCATGCATTTTTCAGTGTTTGTGCTTACACTGTGTATAAATATGTACAAGCTTGTATGCTGGTATTGTTGTATTCAAAAAAGGGTCCTTGAATTTCTGATTCGGATTGGAAAATGTGGAATGAATGTTTTCTTCAAATTACACAAACCACATGTGGTTTGAGTTTAAAGCAGAGAAAATGGTTTTCAAACTAAACTTGAAATGTGTGTGTCTACAGTTTGATTATATTCAGGCAGAAGAAACTGAGCTAAGTGGTCTTTTGGGAACTTTTTTTTAATTGTAGTGTGCTTATGTTTCCAAAGGAAATTGGATATAACAGAAATGATACAGTTTCAATGAAAAGGCACTTACAGAGACAGGAAGATCATGTGTGTCTTTAATAAAGATTAACATCTTTGCACTGAGTTATTCTTTAGGTTCAGAACTGAGATAACTGCATTTCCCCGTGCTTGGGAAGTTTTCATTAGCAATGCCCATTACTTGTACTAGTAAAATAGATTGGGTTCTGAGAGATATTTATCAGAGGTCAAAGATAGCCAGAAGAATTTTCAGACTCCTTTAAGAAAGAGAACTGAATGTTTTTTTCTGTCTTATTTTTTATAACATTCAGATTGATAAAAGTCCAGAAGGTCAATTTACACAACTAATGGCTTTGCCAAAGACCCTGCAACAAAAGATAACTTCTCTCGTAAACCCTCCTGGAAAAAACAGAGATGTGGAAGAAATTTTACTGCAAGTTGCCCATGACCCTGAGTGTGGATTTGTGGTGCATCAAGGTAGGCCTAACCAATGTCTGTAATCTTTTTTGAAGACACGATAGAGATACAAATCTGTTGTATATGTTTTTCTATTTCAGAAGGATGGTTTAAAGAGAAGGGTAAAAAAACCCAGGAGATTAATCATGAGCTATCTTCTTAAAAACGTGGGTTTGGATTTCTTTGATTGCAAACAGGTTATCTGAAAAACTAGCAAATAGCATTCCTACTGATATAGGAAGATATGTTTTGGTTTGGGTCCTGAAAGAGACAGTCTTTAGGGATTAGTGTGGCCTGCTTAGACCACCTAACTCTGGGGTGCTTACACCTTTAAGCACAACTTCATCAGAATACTGAGCTATGTATCCTACCAGGCACACATTGCAAGGATAAGGTAATTTTGTGTCTTGCTGACATTACCTTTCCCAGTCACCTTGGTTAGTCCAGACATGTGAGCTCTGGCAGAGAACTCCAGCTTTAAGGCAAAAGATTGAGGTGTGTCTCATCACCACAGCTGCTCTGAGGCAGGATCATGTCATACGAGCAAGCTAAAGCTAATGCTGCAGACATCGATGTTTTTATTATGCTGCAGAAAAAGGAAAATGTTTAGTACTTGGAGTCTTCTACGTAGTTAAAAACTTGACATGTTTTTAGTTCCAGGTAGCAAATTTTGCAAGCTCTTTGAGCACAGCAAGAGTTCCCTATACTGGGAGCCACCAGACACTCTCCAACTGCTGTGGGAGCTTTTTGACTGTTTTCTGTCTGGGGAAATAAAGCTCCTGAGAGTTGCAGTTCTCTGCTGGCAGTATAGGGTGAATTGCATCTGGACACTGAGCACCTTCTGTGCCGGGCTGCAACAGTAACAGGATAAAAGCTGAAGCCGGGAGCAGTGTTGTGAGCTGCACATGATGTTAGAGCTCCGGGTTATCCACCCTGAGCTCATTAGCCTTGTGGCTGTGGTTATGTAGGTCTTGCAGGCGTGGCTGGGACTGTGCACAGTGGTGCAGCAGTTCAGTATCAAAACACTGAATAGATCTGGTCTTGTCAGGCCAAGCAGTTTAAATTCTTAGGAGAACAAAACCCCTCTTTCACTTTTGTGGCCAAAAGATTTTCCTAATTCATCACTCTGGGTGAAGGCCAGGACAAGCCATTTGGGAATCCTGCAAGACAAAGCTGATAACTCAGTCTGAATTGCATTATCCCTAGATATTTTGCTAGATCAGTGTGATTTCTTCCTTTCCCCTCCCTACCCCTCAAATTATTTTCAGTGGAACATTGTATCCCTCTTACTTATTAATGGGTTACACTAAACTTTGTTCTGCATTATGGAAGTAGCTTTGAAAGAAGGGTTTAAATGTATTTGAAATTAGATTCTAGGTTGTTAACGCAGAATAATATCTTTCAGTTTGGAAGCCTAACTCTTGAGACTACTGCATTTCTACATTTTTTTTAAAGTATTTAGTAACGTGCAGTACTTTTTTACGTATCAGTGTGCTTTTGTGTTAGAACAAATATAACAATATTTCTGAAAAAAAGTTTTCAAGTTTTATATACTATTCCATTAATACCTCAGAACCACAGACAATGAGAACTGAATGTGGCACAGTGCAAAGTGGCAAATGAGCCTTATCTTTAAAAGCTGATAATTTAGAAAAGCCAGACAAGCAGTGGGCAATAGTGACATCTCTACTTGATCAGAGAAGGGCAGAATCCCAATTTCATTTTGAAGTTATCATGAAGTATAATTTTTTCTGCTCTAGAATGTTGATATACCAGCACATAGATGAAACAACCCTGAATCCTTTATGACTAATCATCTTAATAAAGATGTAATGGGACCCTAAATACATTTATTTGATCAATTCCTACTGGTTGTTGTCTCTTTTAATATTGATTTGGTTCCCCCCCCCAAATGTTATATATAAAATAAATTAAAATAGCTTAGGGAATAGTCTCAATTAATATGACAAAGCAGAGCAGAAAAAACATTCTCAGCATAAGTGTATGTTTTACTTTCAGGCTACCTTGATTGTATAAATGGAATAATATTTGACTTGTGTATTTGGAGGGTAAAAAAAAAAAAATCCCTGCAAAACTGCTAAGATGGGTAACATCTGTGTGCTTTTCTCTCTGCAGGCATTTCAGGAATTGTGAGATCCTCCAGTATAGTGCAGAGTGCTAAAACCATACTGACAGCTGGTAAGAATGTGTCTGATTTCCATCAACACAGGTCTTCTAATTTCACAAAGGAAAAATTACAGGGCCCCAAGACTATCTTGTTACAGGAGTTTATTCTTTAAACTTTTTGTGCATTTAATTGAAAGCCCCTGGAAGATAAAAGTAATATTTAAAGCAGAAGATTTATTATAACTATTGCAAAATTGTAAAATGCTAAAAGGAACTGGAGTCTGTGCAACTTGTAAACAAATAAACAAACCCCCCAACAACCCAAAAGTAAGAAAAAAACCCAGCTTCTGAGTTCAGTTTAATTTTCTGTGCGGGTCAGATCTGGGTGATGTGTACTAGTTCTGCACTTTTTGTGTTAAAAAGGCTTCATGCTTTCTTGAAGTTGCTTAAATAATTTTCTGAACTCATTCATACCTATTCCTAGTTCTTCCACAAAAGCAATTATATAGAAATGATGCCAGTACTGGTTTTAAAAGCAACTACAGTGGTTCCTACTGAGCAATTCTTATCCAGACTTCTACAGCAGCTGTTCCCCTCCATTAGTGTTGGTGACTCCATGTTATACCTCCTACCCCTTGTAAAGAAACAGATTTCAGTGTTCAGGACCATTACAGGTCTGCTGAGTAAAATAAGCAAGAACAGTTTTACTTTTTATATGCATCTGTTATTAGTTCTATTAACTAGAAGAAGTCTGACAAAACTATTGCCTAACTTTTAGTAGCTGGAGGAGACATAACTCAATCTAAGTAAAGCAATTTTGTTATATATCAATTTAGCACATGGCAGATGTTAGTTTCTAATGTAAGGTTTCCAACCAAAAAAAGGTACATTTTTCTTCTAGGGTTTGTTGTCAAAATTACCTGCTAGTGGTCAAGAATTCTCGTATTATAACATGCCTTTTTTAGAGATGTCAGCTTGCATCCTATCTGTTTCTAAATCCAGGGAGCACAGATTTTTTAGTGAAAGAACTGTAGGGGAGGGGTCAAAGACACTGTTATCCTGTTGAATCCAGTGCTTGGGAAAGTTATCCTGACTGCCCAGTGGGGCAGTATCTTCTAATGAAGATTTTCTCTCAAGTGCAGTTTCTTAACTTCAAAATGCATTCCTAGGGCAGCGTTACTGTTGCTGCCGTGGCTGTGCCAGTCCTTGGGGCTCTCCATGTTCCTGGAGATGCAGAACCCACACAACACAGCGTGGCTCCTACACTGGAGGAATGTGTGTTACAGGAAAGTGTGGAGCTTTAAATTCAGTCCCTAAGGATGCCAGATTTCTTTCTTCATTCTTTGTCCAAATCTTGTCTAGTATTCTGTTCCCCTAAGACCTGTTTTCACACTTTCTAGTAGAGACTTGAGGAAAAGTATATGGCTCTGACCTTCTGCAATGCTTACATCAAGAATAGTAGCTTAAAATAAGAGAATTATTAAAGAGATTAATGAAATCTGTGGCTTTATTTAATAAGCTCTGACTTTTTTTTTTTTTCTGTTTCTTGTAACTGTACAAATAGTTTGAGGAAGAATTAGATTTCACTACCTGGCCATTGTTCTTTTTGGAATGTAAGGGAGGACATGATATATCTTTTCCTTAGCTGATTGTTTTACCTTAACATCAAAAAAGGTGAAATGCCTTCTCTGGTCCATAGCATGGCTGTCCAGTGTACAGCATATTTTTTAAGTGAATGTTGAATGTTAAATCAGCAATAGCTGTGCTGAGATGGCATGCTGGGTATTAACAGTATTGGCAAGGAGCACAAGCAAAATAAAGCATTTCAACTCATTTAAGAGAACTTTTTTCATCTTTCTCTGCCAATGTGGTTTTGAAGTTGAGCTCCAGCTCTGTGTTTTTGTTTGTTGTTAAATGCCCTATTTAGTTCTTGAAAATGTGCCTGTGCATTTCTTCGAGTCTGTGGTGAGGTTGCCTCTCTGTTTCTCATTAGAGATGGCACCATGGTTTGATTTGTTTTCCCACATAGCCAGAGTTTGCATGGTCTTTGGGAACTAACTCTGCAGCTCTTATATTTGGCTCCTCTGAAGGAGATGCTGATACTTAACTTGGATTTCTTCTTTATATTTCACTTGAGGAATGCTGCAAGCCTTGAAAATTTTTCTATAAATATAATACTATGAATTAAATCATCAGTTGAAGCATTTGTTCAAGATACTTTTAAATTAACACAAATGCCCTGAATAACATTTGTTTTCTTAGAATTGAAATATTAGTATATTAATCCTTGTGTGTTCAAGGATTCTTTTAAACTTAAAGGATCATGTAAAATACTCTGTAGAGTTTGGATAACTGATGTCTTCTTCAGCTGCCTGAGCATTGTCACCAACTTCATTGTAAATACGTGTAAAAGTTTACATGCGTCTGTGCATGTCACACTACCAGTATGTAACTATTTGCCTCCACATTACAGCTCTTCCGCAGTACATACATCAGTCTTTCTTTTTGAAAGGAAGTAAAGAATACTACAGCCAGGCATATCTACCAGGCAACTTTGGGGGACTCACAGCCAAATTGCTGTCTTACAACACTAACACTTCCAAAAAACTCAATGTGGATTGCTAAGTAAAACCAGATACAGCTTGTGTTTACACTGAGATGCTGTGGTCTTGGTCCCATGTGCATCAGGCCTTTGTTCTGTATCCTATAGTGGAAAAATCTGAAGGGGAGGTGGAACCACCAAGTCATAGATTCATAGCTGAAGTAGAAAGACATTTTTATGTGGGTCAACTGCTTCAGATTCTGAGACTGAGCCATAATTACAACCATTAACTTTTACTACAGATGTGACTCATCACCCTGAGGGCTGCTTTAAGAAACCAGCTGTAGGTATAAATGTGCATTTTCCTTTGCAGGCTGATGTGCTGGGGCAGAAATGTAAGCATCTTAATAAGCCTTTGCTGGGTGGAGTTCAGTGGAGTGCTCCCTGCAGGGGGAAAATAGGAAAGAGAAAAATCTGTTTCTGTTGAGCAGCTTCAGGAGGCAGGGTAAGTTGGCAGGCTGGTAGAACAAGCTGACTTGCAGGCTGCAGTGCCAGCACAGTTAATTCCAGTCCTGCAGGGCTGAATCAGCTGTGCTGCTGTTGGTCTGCCACGTTATACTGCGCTTCCACAAGCACTCTAACTTCATTGGAATGACACAACAGCATCAATCCTGTCAGGGCAGTTCCCATATTGGAGGGGCTGGATCCTGCATGGACGGTACCTGGGAGACTGGACAGTCATTTCCGCAGCCATACACACAGTTTTAACTTGGGAGATTGGAATCGCTTCTTCATTTATGTGCTATGCCCAAGCTCAGCCTGGCCTTGTTCTGCAACTGGAATTCTTACTCTATGTGCAATTCCAGTGTGGATACGTGAGTCGCCTCAGGATTTACATGATTATTCACTTGTTATTTGAGGTGCTGCAAAGAAAAGCCTGTCATGACTTCAGTAGTGTGCTCGCTTTTACAAAAACTATTAATTGTAGAAAAGTTTGAGCATACATATGGAATACAGTGGGTTTGTAAGTTCAACATACAGGTATGGGTTATTTCTTACAAAAGATAAAGCTGAGCTTATTTAAATTGCAGTTAGAGGCACGAGAAGTGCAAAACTGATTCTATACAGTGTATTTGTTATCACAGGACTTTTACTCTGTCACATTCCTTCAGCAACAGAGCATGCACCTTTCCTTATTGCTGCATACTCGTTTGACTTCTTGCTACTCTAGACTGTCAATACTGAATGTATCTTTTCACTTGAACTATTTTATCTTCATTTGATTGCTTTCTAAGGTCTTTTTCAAATTAAAAATTATCGTATCCTCCTCTCCTCCCTCTCCCCAAAAAAACACGAGTGCAGTAGATGGCTAA
This sequence comes from Myiotriccus ornatus, assembly GCA_036023395.1. Lineage (NCBI taxonomy): Eukaryota > Metazoa > Chordata > Aves > Passeriformes > Tyrannidae > Myiotriccus > Myiotriccus ornatus. Next base: position 18,799,519 of record JAYRBT010000023.1, on the reverse strand, counting down.
ACATGGGGTGCTTGTTTCAGAATACCTTTCTGTCACACTGTGTGCCTTCTGGCTAAATTGCTTCTGTGTATTTTTAGTCAATCTTATCAGGTGTTCAGTTAGATAAACATAAGAAAGATTGCAGTAAGTATAATGTACCGTACTTTTGACTTCTGAATTTAAGTGTCAAAATTAAAGCTTCTTGTGCATCATTAAAACCTTGCCCTTTCAGTTTTGAATTTGTAAGGGTGTGATTGAACTGTGTTGTAAGCTGAAAAGTCACTGTGTCTTATGTTGGTTTTTTTGTTTATTTGTTTTGGGGAGTTTTTTAAACAAAAAATGCTGGAAGATGGAAAAATAAGTAGCTCCACTTGCTAGGATCTCAGGACCCCACTGAAATGCCAAAAGGAACAGTATTTTGGTTTTGAGTTTACAAATACTAGATGACTAAACTCAGCAAAAGGCTGTGTCTTGTTTATTCTAGGTCTGTAAGAGACGGCTCATCTCTGGTAGAACTTAAGTGTTTAACTCTAAGGGTGCACTTCACAAATTTTGGGGGAGTCAGTCCCTTCATGTCTAAAACTCGTAAATGCTTGGAGGCAACGACTGCTGCTGTATCTTCGTGAAAACTGAGACAGGCCTGCCTTCACTGTAGGCTCAGTGTGATGGTGTGGTATTTACCAGAGTTCATTACTTGTGTGAGTGCTAGAGTATGGCAGCTATTCTGGCTTCATATGAGGTTTGTTATAAACAAGTGACAGCAGGTTATTCTGAAGCAAAATTGGTCCAGACAACATCGCTGTGACACTTCTCGCACTGAGGTCCATGGTACACCTCTGATATTGGCAGTCTCCAAAGTGCAGCTGCTTGTCATCATCTCATTGTTTTTGCTGCTTTCAGTTCAGCTGGCTGCGTGCCTTACCTGGTGTTCCAGGCCCGGCATTTCAGTCTCATCTCCTGAGCATACGGACTGAGCAGGTTTATTCTCTTGCAGGTGTGCCATTCTCTCAGTTATGAAATTGTACCTGCCGTTAGTTGGCATGAGGCAATAACAAAATATTCAAGGAATTTACAGTGTATTTTACAACTTGTTGAAACCAGAACGGATTTGCACCTTAGCAGTCAGCAACACAGTTCCTATGAAAAACCCAGATCTCTGTTTTCACTTTTAATTCACAAGCCTTTGTGTAGCAGTGCCTGGGCTGCTGATGTTCTGCAGGGTTTGATTAAACATGTAGTTGAGGTGGGCATCAGCATGATGTTTCTCAGTTCTAGCTGTAGAATTTCCCTCCAACAAGGCAGGCAGGTGCCCAGTGTATGGCACTAAGCAGGGCTGTCTAAAATCTGCTTGGCAGCAGGAATTGGCCCAGCAGAGGGTGGAAGTGCAGAGTTAATTGTCTACCAGTCACGTGGACTTTGCGTGTCGTGCTTGAGCGGGATGTTCTTTTGTCCTGATACAGCCCTCTCGCTCCTTCCCCTTTATCCCTTCAGTAAAAGTTTGGCTGCAGAGCTTGAGGTTCTTCATCTAATCTCCAGAATCTGGGAGTTGGGCTCCTGTCTCAGAAGCCAAACTGCTTTGACAACTAGATCCTTCTCACAGACACGGCCAGCTCAGTAACCTGCATGGCTAATGAACAGCCTGGCGTTCTCCAACCAGTCCTGCTTAGGTGTCCTGTAAGCAGAATGGAATCTGGCAGGTTACTGGTGTCCATTACCAGGACAGAGTGGAATCCTACTCAGCTGGAATACCTTGCAGTAGATGAGAAAGGGCTGGAGAAAGCACAGTGTGTTAGTTTGGTGAGGATCTGCAGTACACACAGGTGGGTTAAAAGCCTTCCTGTATGTAGCATTTAGAAACAGTGATGTGAATGAGAAGTTTCCCTCTGTGCCAGTTAATTGTTTTAGCAGGAATCTCTACGTTTGCTATCCCTTGGTTATTGTCTGTACAATGTGCTTGTATACAACATTGTCAGCCTTCAGAATGAACCTGTTTATTGTACATGCTTTGATACTATTAAAAGGGTTTCTTTGTGTCATTATCTACTGTGTTATGAAGGTTATTTGCATACCTGCCTGGTGGATTAGGTTGTCTTTCCTCCATGGAAATACTTCACTTGCTGTAGTAAAAACCTATTATCTGAGTCAGCCTTCCTAAATGTTTATATTTTTCATTTGGTCTTTTTTTTTTCTCTTTTTGTTTTTAGGTGCAAAGAAATCTGTAAATTACAGTGTGAAGAAATTATATAAAATGACAAAGGGATGGCTAAGGAAGACATCTTGAGTCTTGTCATAGTATATATGGGTAAATAAATGGTACTTTTTCTCTAAATAATTTGCAGATGGCACTTTGCATACTTGAGGAGATTACAACACATTTAAGAAGTCTGTTCTAATGATTTACATGCCCAATTTTATGAACTTTTTAATGGGAGAAGGTTTGCTGGTAATAGGGCAAAGGAATTCTACTCTGTAAATACTGAAATGTATTTTCCTGTATATTAGAGCTTGGATTTTCAGAAACCCCTTAGGAAAAAGAACTGATTGTACATATGAGTTAAAACCCAAAGCCACTCATTTTCTACGTATTGCTAGCTTTATTTTCCAAAATACCCTCAGGCTCTTTCAAAATAATCCAGTTCTTTCAGGGACTTACGGAACTGGAGAGCCCACTGAGTTGTATATAGGTATGAAACTGTCCTTTCACATTTCTGCACTGACAAGTTCATCCTTAGAATTCTTCTGAGGATGCTCACTGGATGCTTCTGCAGGGCAGACCTCATGGAAAATATGTTTTTTCTCATGTGTGACATTTTGAATCCAAAAAACTTCCACAGTGACTTTCAGTGTGGGAGAGAGAAATGAGCAGCTTGTCAGGTGTCAGGTTCCAATCCTGTCATAAAAATCCTTTTATGAGCCTGAGATGACAACTGCTCAGCTCATGGCTCAGCCTTGTCAGAAGAGCCAGAGTTGGAGGGAAGATCATAATTCCATGGACCTACTTGTGCAGACTTATGAAATATGTGTTGTTTGGCAAAAGATTCTATCAAAGCACTTTGAAGTTGGGAATATTATGAACAAAAGTGCATATTGTTTGATTCTTTGATTCCCCCCCCAAAGGTGAAACTTGTTTTCCCTTTAAATTAGCTAAACTAAAGAAAATTGGAGTTTCACATAACATGTCAATCATGCCATTAAAAAATGGATATTTCTAGCAGTTTTCATGTGTGGTGCAGTAAATTTGGAGGATCTTTTGTAAACAGAATATTTTTCACGCTCAGGTGGGTTTCCTACTTTGGGAAGTTTATCTTATTAGAAATAAATTGAGACAAGATTTAATTTTGTTTGTGAAGATGTGAATGATAAAAATAATTTAATGGTAAAAAATGTAAATAAAATGTATCTTTCCTAATTAGCATGTATTTTTTCCTTGTGTATTGCCTGATCAGTAGGGTTATCTCAAGCTACATTTAATTTAGTGATTTCACTTAAATTATTGGAATGAAGGTGTCTGCTAATTGTTTCCAGGGAGCAGTTCAAAGCATGAATTTAAGAAATACAACAGAAGTAATACGACTCATGCAGGCTTACTTTAATCATAGGAAAACTTTAAAATATTGATTATTTTTAAATATTTGAGTTTGAAATTTTAAACCAGAGTTACGAAATAAATGTGTCCCCTTTTTAAAATTATTATCTTGAAAAATATTACTACTGTGAAATAATAAAGAAATTACTGTGAACATTTCTAAGGCCATAGGTCGATTCCTAACACTTTGCATTATCCATTGGTGGTAGATCTAGAATGTGGGAGCCAAATCCCCTCAAATGTCCCTTTCTGATATTAGAAGGCTCAGAAGCCTTTTTATGGTGATGAAGAATGTTTGTATGTGTGATTTTAGCATTCTCTGTCCCCCCTTACTGATGGAAGAGGCCAAATTCCCCAGTTTGAAAGGTTTACCATATAAGAAATGTAACCAGGGGGTTTAGGCTTTAAGCCACTGCTTAAATAAACTTAATTTGGGTTTTCACTGGATTTTGTTGTTTGCGTGAAGAGGTTCCTTTGTAGATAATCTACAAGTCTTTTATACATAATACATGCTATCCACCTTAAAATTAACCTCCTATGTAGTGAGGACTTAGAGTAGCCATACCACTTTTAATGTTTCACCATAAGCTCTAGTAAAAGAAGTCTGAAATCAGATGTTGACTTGCTTAGGTGTGCTCGGTGGGAAGCTCTTAAGAACAGAGAACACTGATCCCAGTGCTAGAAACAGACCCTGACAGATACAATTTGGACAAATGAACAGCTGAGAAAAGATTCAGGATGGAGCCATGACCTTCTGAATGAAATAGTTACCAGGTAAGAAGTGAGAACTGCCTGGTTTAGTCATGTAACAAGGTGACAGCTTTGAGTAGTTGGTCCCAAATGAAATACTCTGTAGGGAACACATGGGCACATGTGCAGCAGCATGGACAGAACACTGGTTTTTACACCAGTGATCTGGTGTTAGGTAATTTTTAGTAGGGTCCAGGGTAGTATCTGGGGAGGAAAGGAGGGAGAGAAGTCCTCATCTGTGAAAGTCTTAGGATACAAAAAAAATGGGAAACTGAAATGATGGCACAATTCTCCTTGTAGGAAATGGGACAATTTCAAACATATCCCTCTGCATAAGTAGTTAGCAAAAGCATTTATTGTATTTATCCTTTGTAGTTTTGTTCATTTTCTTTTAAGGTTGTGTGGGAAGGGGTCTAAGAGAGCTTTCACTCCTTCCAAAGAAGACGATGCTGACCACTGGTGAGGATTTGTCCTCGACAAATTCAGAGAGATCATTCCTAGTGAACCTGTACTTTTCTGTATGAATTCTGTTCCTCTAGTCAACTTTTAGAAAATGAATACTGTAAGCAGAAAAGCGGAGTTGTTTTTGTGTTTTTAAGAAGTGCCAGTTGCTGCACACTGGACTGTTAGAAATCTATTCCATGTACTGAATGCATTACCAGATAATTAAGGCTAACAACTAAAATGTTATTCCAAACTTTGCCTCATTTATTTCCCCTTAGTGTCTGTAAATGAAAATGTAACTATTGCATTTCTGATTCCCATAATTCCCTCAAGGATGCAGGCTTTACCAGGCATTGCCTAGAAATCTACAGGCTGACAGAAAACAAAAGGACATTTGTGGTGCACAGATGGAGCTAAAAGTTTTCCATAGAATAAGCAATATGACCAAATTAAAAATAAGAAGAGGCAGTGGCAAAACTAGACACATTTTAATAAGCTCATTCCTCCCTCCTGTAATAGTGGAATGTAGTGAAGTTTTACATCATGAGCCATTCTGGGGAATAATATTGAACAAAACCATCCTGATGAATCTGGGCACTTTTTTCTTTGGTTTCCTTAACACAAAAAGGTGAGATTGGGGCTTTTAAACCTGATTAAATAACAGCACCACAGGATAAGAAACCACTGGATCATAAATTGTAACTGCTTCAAGCACTGGTTGAGAGGGGTCACATGTGATAAGATTGGTCAACATCTGCTTGAGAATTCCAATTAGCAGAGCATTTAATCACATGCTTGGCTTAAAATGCATAGGTTAGCACTGTTGTTGAATAGGGATGTCATTCCTTTTTGACATAATGGCAATATATAGCTTGGCCTTGAATCTACAGGAGTAAAAAAAATTGTACAAACCTGTGATGTAGAGAGTTGTACAGTACAGTTGGACATGGCTGACCCCCTCCTGGGATACGGCTGCCACTTAAAGGCTGGATTCTAACAGCTCATTCACTCTGGTGATTTTTATTTGTTACCTTAAAATTGTGGCTGTTTTCCCTTCTGTTGAGAGAGGATGCCTTGGAGATATGTGTGCACCAGAACTTTAAATAGAATATCTTGTGGGGATATTTTGTATCCTGAGAGGCTCAGTGTTTCTCTTTCTCTGTAGTTGGTCACTATTGGTAAGTTTGGAGATGAGCAGCAGTTAAATCTGGGATTTTTTAATGATGAAATGCAGTTGTAACTCTAGGGAAGCATTTGAAAGAGCAGCTTTCTTTAAAAACCCTTAGTAATACAGTCAAAGATAATGTCCTGAATATTAAAGTAAGACACATGTAAGAGTGGTTTTGGTGTTCAGAAGCTGCTTGCTCCTGAAATGGTGGTTCAAAACATTAGAAGGCAAAGACAAGTCTGTGATGTGAGAATCAGTTGGCTCAGTCCTGCAGTGAAACAGCAGTCTTCATCCTGCACCTTGCTGGCTGAGCAAGGGCATTTATTCAAGAAATAAGGTTCTTCTAAAAAAAAACAAAAAACCATACTGCTTGCCATCTGGCAGCTAATTAACCATTTTTATGTGCAGCAGATGCTGTGTGGCGTCAGGCCCTCCCAACCCTTACACTGTTTGTCTTGCCATGGATTGCTCTGCCCCTCTACAGGTGTTACTTTACTGCAGTTTGCCTGTAACCTGAGCTGGCCATGTTTGTCTTACATTGCTAGATACCCACTGCATATCTTGATTTGGTTTTATGAACTTCCTTTGTGTACAGCACTATAATGGGTCGCTTCTTGCTCTTTGCAGAGAGTTTTGCAAATCCCAGTTTAATAGTTCCTAGTTCACTCCATCTGTTGATACACTGCCAGTATCTGAGTCTGTGCACTAAATCTTTCTGAGACTGAAGTCCTTCCTTGTCATCCATAGAAGCTGAAATCTTCAACTGTATTCTGTTCTGTAAATCATTTATCTCTGTGCCTTTTAAGAAGTGGCCTACCTTTCCCCTTGGGGCCATTGGTCTTGAACGTATTTATTTTTTTGGCAGAGTGCCACGAATGAATCATAGCCCTGAGCAGCTCAGTGTGGGCTCCTCTCGATTGTGAATAGAGAATACTTGGGGCAGTTGTTACAGTGCCTTGCTATGTGAGACTTTAAGAGAAGAGAGATTGATTTCAGACTTGTTAGTTGCTTTTGAAGTTCCTCAACAGTATGTGGAAATGATTTCTTATGATTGTACAGCTGTAATCCACTAAAATAACTCATGATTGTTGAATGGGAAGTTGGTACATGGGAATATGTAACTAACTCTTTGTTCTAATGAGGTGTGTTTGCTCTCTCACAAAAAATAGTCACTTTAGCTTTTATTCCATTTGTACCTTTCCTGTTTATACCTTCCTGCTCCGTTTCCATACTGCTTTATTGTTTCTCTTCTTAATTCTCAAGTCTTTCCTTCTGTTCTTTGGACATCCCTCTTTTCTGGTTTGGCTGCCCCACCATGGATATTGTTTCATACTCCCTCTCTCTTTTTCCTGTATAACAGTGCTTTCATGAAAGGCAACCAGGCAGATGATTTATTTCTGATGTCTTAAAAGGTTTCTTTGTAATGGAGAGCCTGGAGCCAATCAGACTACTAAGGATTTCCATAGGTGAGTCAGCAGCATGGGCCTGGCTGGCTCTGAGACCCACAGTGCCAGTGAAGTATGGAACTATCTCATGCTTCAGAGGGAATGAAGTAGATGGCAATGGGAAATCAAAATTTGACTGGATACATCACCACAGATCTGGTTTCCACTTCTTTGTTAACTTGTCCACTGCTGTGAGCAGGCCACTTGGTTAGCAGTGGGATGTTTGGCTGCTCCTAAACTTTGGATTTGGGCAGCGCCCAAAGCTGTAGGACACAGTATGCTGACCTCCTCCATCAGCATTTATGGGATGTGTTCTTTATCACCTGCACATTTCCCGTTTTCCAAGTGTTTGAGCAGTGAGTTTCTCCGGCTGGTTGGCTGTAGGACCCCTCAAATACCACCTATATTGAGTGCACCTGACTTTGTTTTAACTGCAGAGCCTGTACTTCTCACCTGCGCTTCAGGGAGGCTTCTCTTTAGATTTGGTTGACCTTCAGTGTGAGGGAATTGGACCAACAGATGGGGAGTAACAGCTGCAACCTGATCATAAACAAGATGCCTGAAGGCTAGCCCACAGCTGAGCAAATGGGATCCCTTTCTGTTAGAGGATGCACTTTGGAGCAAAAATCTTTGCCAAATTGGGAAGATAAAGACGGATACAGAGGCCAGTATTCGTGGGTGGCTTAGGGAACTGAACTGTGAGGTCCTTGTTCTCCAAAAGGTGGTAATGCTGCATCATGTTCTGACTTGGGAAACTTCAGAGTAAACTTAGCCCCTGGTGAGTGTCCAGTGGAGGGGGATCCAAGCAGGGTTGTGACTCATGTCTTTTCCCAGCAATTAATTTAAAAATAGAATTGACATTGAAATATGCTTTGAAGGTCAGAATGTCAGGTCAGTGTGTGTCTGGTAGTTTTTTATGGGTAAGGTGTTGACAGAGGACAAAGTATTCTTCATTTTCAAATTCAGTTCTGCTGGTCGTATATTCTGTGTAGAAAACGAATTTTCTTTGTGTTAGTTACTGCAGGAAGAAGAGACATTACCTCTACATAGGTATTTTCAGGTATATTTTTTGTTGGAGTGAACAGCTGCTGTCACTTTTGATACTGTGGTTTCATAAAGTTTTGCAGTGACCTTATTTACCTGATTTTCTATATAAAAATCTTCATCACGGTTGCTGGTTGATCCTGAACTTAACAACTGCCTTAGGGAGAGGCAGTAATCACTTTACTCTTGCATGTTTTAACCTCTGACTCAGACTGGTTAAATCAGAGATGTTAAGAAATGGGTTAAATTTTAGTACATGAACAGGAAGCATCAGACTGTACATTCTGAAATTATTAATGAAAGCTGCAAATATTTTAGTTACATCTTTAGTAGAACCTTTATGTCATTTTTGCCTTCACAATTCAGTGTTCTGCCAAAACCTTTTCATTAGTGGTGGGTGGCTATTTTGATGATTATGCACATTTTTTTTCTGAGAAACTGAAGGTATTGCATCTGCAAAGACAATATTCTGAAACTTCATCCAAGTGCCATGGCTATAGAGGATTCTCCCTGCTTTTGAATTTGAATAGAATTTGATTCTTGGGAGTTTGCAGCCACGAGGGACTGTCTTAAGAACAAAACAAGCTAAACACTGGTCATAACACTATGTCTTTTGGTTCCTTCACTTGCTTTTGTTGTACTGTGAGACCTTCTTTGAAAGATTTGAGCCTGATGTTTAAGATACCTCCCGTGCTAGTTAAACAGGCCAAGTAAATGGTAAAATATCTCATTTACTTTATTAATTTGTATTATTTCTCTACATGGAATCAATCAGCTCTGTGAAATGCTTGGTAAATTTGAAGGGTTCTGCTCCCACACAGAGGATTATTTTTTTAATCTCTGCCTCCTGCCAAAGCTTCTCCAAACCTTAGTAGTGAAGCAGGAAGTGGGGGGAGGGAGCATTCAGTGGGTTTTTTGGGGGTTTGTTTGTGATTTTGGTTTGTTCTTTTAATGTTGCCATCTTCAAGTTGTCTTGCTCTTAGCAGTGGTGAAATGTCTGGCTCACTCCTTGTACGAGACAATAGTGAGAGCCAAGAAAGTTTGGCTCCTTAGAATGTTTCAGAAAGTGGTGCAGGACAGGGGGCAGAGCTGACATAAAGCAGTCTACCAATGTCTGTCTCATGATATTGTCACAGTGCTTTGGCATTACAGCCTGGGGCAAGGCTTTTTAAAACCAAATTATTTTCACAATAAATTCTAGACTCTCTCTTTTTTCTTTTTTTTTTTCCCTTTTTTTTTCTCCCCTCATTGTCTCCCAAGTCTGGTGTTGGGGCATGAATCCTAGATGGGGAGATTGAACACATTCTCCACGTTCCTGGTTAACTTTGAGCCTGCATCCTTGGATTAGACTTGCCAAGCAGAAGACTGAGTCAGTAGCAATTTCATAGTTTGAAGGTGAGTTTGTACAGACAACAGTAGATGATCACTGTGCTTTAAATTCTTACATTTAAAAGTGGATTATATTTAAGGATTGTACTTGCACAGATGCTTTTAAAGTAAAGTTCTGGTTTTTTTCTGCTTTTCTTTTTGTTTAAAGAATGTCTCCTCTGTTCCTTGTCTACAGTTTATTTGCGACTAATTTTCAGTTTAAAACTGAAAATGTGTTACTTGTATTATAGAATCATAGAATCATTTAGGTTGGAAAAGACCTCCAAGATCCTCGAGTGCAACCTTTGACCAATATGGTGTGATTCCATGACATCTTTGAGCTGACAGATGGATATTCCTAAGGGCCTAGACAGTGTCCTGGTGCCCAGTTCCTTTAGGCAGGCATGTTACTCTTATCCAGTCACTGCTGGCTTAGAAGAAATTCTGGTGACTTTGCTTATAGCCTGGAAATGTATGGAAATGATGTAGCTTATAATGAGTTAGTGTGGAAACTCAGAAAACAGGGTTGCATCTTATCATGAATTGCAACCTGTCCATGATTTTAATGATCCCAGTGGCCCTAAAGTTCCTCTTGACCTATGGGAAAGGATACAAATCTAATAGGGAGTTAAATCTATTATATGTATGTGTTTGTTGCACAAGAAAAAAGTGTACAATAAAGAGGTTGCTTTGAATATTTATCTACATCTGTTTATCATGGTTATACTGACCTTTCTTTTACACTGAATTTGTCATTTAGTCTTTCTGTGAACCATTTGTGGTCTTTTTATCAGTGTTTAACAAAACTTGGACAAATTAAAACCAGTGGGTGCGACCAAAGGTTGCTTTTAATTTGTTAATCTGACGCTCCTTTATTTTTAATTTTTTTTTTTTCTCAGCTGTCTTGACTGTCTTCATTTTATGGGAACCTCCATAGGGTGGAATCTTTTCTAGAACAAAGCAAGCTAAAAGTACCTGTGGTTAAACGTTCTGAAAGAACAGAGTTGGTGGTGCTCATATTTCTGTTTGAGTCTGAAACTATCTCATTGTTTGCTTGAAGATTATGCTGCTGTTATGACCCTGCTCCAACTGAAATTATACTGTCTCTTTTAATCTGCCTTTGGATGATGAGGCAGACAATTACAAAGAGGACAAGCTTTGTCTTGAAGCAGGTAATAAATAATCATCTCCATCAACTTACAGTTTGGATCAACTTGTCTGTCTGGAATTACTGCAGTTTAACACATTATGGTCTAATGAAATAATAAACTATCTTCAAAAAAATTTAAAGTGTATTTTTAAATCTTATGTTCTATGGTGTTGTGGATTTTGGATGTGTTTTTATATAAGGTAGCTTTGAGATGCAGTGCAAATGAATCCAGATTTTTGCAGGGAAGAGTTTTAGATTCAGAGCTTAGGAGTGTTAACATGGAAGCTGTCATTTGGTGTAAAATCAACCTGTTTTATTAAAAGAATGTGTGGATAGATGGAAGTATGCATTGTAGTAGTACTGACAGAGATTGTGAAGCAATGACATGCCTTATTAAGTTGACAAGTAATGGTGTTTTGTGATAGCTTTGGGAAAAGTGTTTGCTTTTGGCACCAACCTAATCATCTGTACAAAGTTTAGTATGTCTTGGGCTTCTCTTCAGATTCAAGGTAACTTCATGCATTCCTCTCTGTTGTAACAGAAATAACTGTATTGTTGCAGTTCGAAAAACTAAATGAAACTGCAGTAAGAAACTGGAAGAACTTCCATAAATTCCTCTCTTACATGCAGTGATACCAGCTGGCAAGTTACTTCCTTAGATGGGGACCTAAAGAAAAAGAAACCATCTCTTTGTAGCTCTACACTTGTATTGTTGATTGAAGCAACACACAACACGTGCCTCCTGCTGCTACAGTTAGAAGCTGAAATCACTCAAAAATAGTCTACCAAAGCAGGCTGGAGTCCCTTTGCATGTGGAGCACCCATGGCTGGTGAACGCTGCAGACTTTCACAATGGTGACGCTATTGCTGCTGGGACCCACGTGGAGGGAAATACTTGCCCAAGGCATTTTTAACCAACTCTTAGTATGGTGAAAATGTTTTATTTTTTTGGTTGGTCATGGAACAGATGTCAGGCCTAATTTCAATAGTAATTACAAGAATAATGTTTGAGTAGGGTCTGTAGAACTGGGCCATCAGATCTCCCTGCAGATTGCAGCTGCACTTGCTAGTATACAGTTTTCCCCCTCTGGTTTCAGGTCCTTTCCTTCTTCCATACTAAAAAGAAGAAAAAAGTGTGAAAACAATTTGTGAAACAGTGGTAACTCTCAAAACATATTTAGAAATGACTTGGTGGCTTTTGGTGCTTGTGAAGTACCGGTGTCTTTCTGTGACACTGTGCTAACACCTTGTGTGAGGAGTTCAGTGGGGCTGGGGGGTGTGGCAGATCTCTGCGTGACTCCCACATCCACAGCAGGAAAGGGCACGACACGCTGATCCTGCGGCACCCGAGGTGCACCAGCAGGAACAATCCTGGCTCCCCCACGCAGGGGTTAAATCTGCTGTTGCAGTGGCCATACTGTATGGAGAATGGGACTAATTTTTGGTGATTAATACACATTTGGAACAGGAGTAGCAACTGGAGTCTGTCCCAGGATTTGCGTCATACCTTAGGTGCCTTACCTAAGGCTGAAGCACTACTTTTGTTTTAGTTCAGCTAGGAACCCTCTACTGTCTCAATCACTTTCTGGGTTTCAGCAAAGTATATTTTTGCTGGTATCTGAGTCAGCAAAGAGCCTTTGATGTCATTCAGTTAGAAGGCGCATGCAAAATGGAAAACGTATTTTAACACATGAGCGAAACAAAATCCCGTTGGTCCCCCAAGACTGGTTTTGCTTTACTGGTTTGTGGATTTGCCTTTTGAGTGGCTTCGCTGAGCATTAGCCTGTGTTGAACTCAGCAGCTTCAACAAGGTTTTCTTCTGCTGTTTTCAAAGATTTCCAGCATTTGACAACTTGCACTTCATTGGTTTGGTTTTAGCAAGTGTTTACACCTCACTTCAGTGGGGAAGTCTGTCTGTCTGTCCGGGAATGCTCAGGGTCACTGTTCCCAGCAAGCTGATGTTCCTCAGGCTCTTTAGATGTTTAATAAATATCCTGTTGTAAAACTTTTGCTGGGAGCTGTAATAGCACATCCCAAGGATGAAAAGCTGGTTTTGACCTCTCCTTTTTCAAGCTCCCCTCATCCCAGGAGCTCTGTGTCATTAAACAAACCGTTCCTACCTATTCCCTCTGGCAGTTATAAACAGGAGTGGCAGACTTTTTTCTTAAAGATGCATATTAAAAAGTCTTGTAATTACTCGGCAGCAATTAATTCTCGTGATGTGTACCAATTTCTAGTTCAGATCTTTTCCAGTGCCTGTGGTTTTGTTTTCCATATTTCATTTTTTTTTCTGATGTCTTTTTTTTCTCAAATAAGTTTTAGACTATCATGACTAGTATTTTTCCAAATATTAGATCATCAAACTTCTGTTCTTGTTAGCTGGTAATGAAAATATTCTCCAGTAGTCTACTAATACAATATCAATCTAAAAAAAATATAAATATTACCATATATTGGTATAAATATCATAGACAAAGGTTTAAAAATATGTATAAAATTATGTTTATGATTATTATGAGAGTATATGCCTTTCAGTTTTTTAGCAACTGAAATGTTTCTATTAGATATACTGAGTGTGTGGAGTCTAAATCTGGATTTCATTTAGTGTTTGGAATGCATTTTTGGCTAGCTTTTGGTGGCCCGGAGATCTCATGACCTGTCCTTGCAAGGGTATGAAAATACTTCAGTGTCAGCTATTCTTACATGATTTTGATAGACTTTTAAATGGAACTGGACAGCACAGACCCTTCATGGGATCTGAATCTTTCAAGGAATCCAAGTGCAGGGTGTGTGGGTTCATCCCCGGCCGTTCCCTTCCGTGCAGCCTCCCACACCTCTTGGCTAGGCTGCTGCTTTGGCTGCCCCTCTGGCTACATGTGGGAGCTGTGCTCCCTCCACCATTCCGTGCATCAATCTCAGTTTCAGGATCTGAAATAAACCTTGCTGTGCCTTGGTACTTTTTTTCTCCTTGGGAAAACGCAGACAGTTGTGCTGCCATTTATATACTTATGCATTTATTATAATAGTGTGTCTGTCACACTGAGGGGAGGAGGAGCTGGGTAGGAGAAATACCATGAGCAGAATTCCACTGAGACACTGCATTTCTGTTGGCTTGTGCTCTTTTTGGGTTTCCCCACAAATCTGCAGCCCTAAGGCTCTTTGTGGGGTTCAGGTTGATTTGAAGTTGTGTCAGGGCAGGCTCAGGTTGGATCTCAGGGAAAGGTTCTTCCCCCAGAGGGTGGTTGGCACTGAACAGGCTCCCCAGGGCAGGGGGCACAGCCCCAAGGCTGCCAGAGCTCCAGGAGGGTTGGGATGATCCTCTGGGGCACAGGGGGTGACTCTGGGGATGGGCCTGTGCAGGGCTGAGGGTTGGACTGGATGATCTTTGTGGGTCCCTTCCAACTCAGCAAATTCTGGGATTCTTTCCCTTGGAGTGCACTCCAGGAGCTGCCCAAAGCACCCTCAGATCCTTGTGAAGGTAAAATGCAGCATTATTAGATCTGTTTCTCTACATGACAGCTGATGTTCCATGTGGACACCAGAAGATCAGTACAGCACTTTTCCATTACTGTTCTGTAATTAATTTCTGCAAGCTAAATGCCTGTTGCACAGACAGCATTTTCAGGTTTTTCAGAGTGCATTGGAAAAGTCTTAGTTTGGCTTCTGAGTGGGTCTTTCAAAAACACAAGCTATTCCAAACCAGTTTGATTTTGATAACATTACTCAAAACAAGCAAGATGTGCTCCTAAATTGCTTGAGTCTTGGAAACGGCAAACTTGGAACGAGTGCTTCTGCAAGGCAATGGGAATGACTGAGGATGTGCTGGTGTTTGGGGAGTGCTGGGATGATGAGAACAGGTGTGTTCTTTGCTTTTCCTGCTAGGTCCGGTGCTGAGGGACTAAATCGTTCTGGCTCCTGGCAGACATTCAGCCTTTTTGCAGTTGCATGTGAAAGCTCCTGCTCTGGAGATGGAAGAGTATGAGAACGATTTGTTGACCATGGCGACAGCTCAGCTTTAGTTTCACACGAGTCTGAGTGTTGGCAGTTCCTCCGGTGGCTGAATGAGGCATACCAAGTGCAAGAAGGGATTCTGTAAAAAATCTCCTGCGGTGCAAGCAGTAAACAGGAAACAAAGTGTTCAATCTGTTCAGACCAGTTATCGTCAAATAGTGGCATGTGTGGACGCTAGCCCCCATCCTTCAGCCCGGCTGTAGTACGTTACCTGAGGCTCTGGAACGCTTGTTCCTCGTCATTTTTGCGTGTGGCTGCACAGCCTGTTCGTGAGATGCGGAGTGACGGTGTGTTTCAATTTGAAACGCAAGTGGCGCACTTCTGCTTTTACAGAGTGCTTTGTGAAGAGCAACCTTTTGTTGTTTTCCTGCAGTTTTAGCAAAGCTCTTTAAAGCAGGAGTCAGGCAGGCACAGCCCGGCAGCGCTGTGCCCGCTCCCTGTTCTCCCGTCCCTCGGCGCTCCCGGGGCTCGAACCGGCGGCCCTTCAATCCCGGACCCGCGAGCCCCTCCCCGGGGCGGGGCCTGGCGCGCGCTCCCTACCTGCTAGGATGTGACGTCAGCGCCTCATTACCCTAATTGCGCTGACGTCATAGCGGGCTCGGCCAATGGGGCGGCCCCGCGCTCCCCACCTGCTCGGCGCAGAATTCCCTCATTCCTGGGATTCCTTCCCGGGCCCGCGAGCGAGCGGGGCGAGCGGGGCCAGCGGGGCGAGCGGGGCCAGCGGGGCCAGCGGGGCCGGGCTCGGCGCGCCTGCTCCGCTCCGCTCCGCCAGTGCCGCCCCTTCCCGCCGCTCCCGGCCCGGCCCGCGGGC
>JAYRBT010000023.1:18763419-18781553 GCA_036023395.1 Myiotriccus ornatus | reverse complement strand
CCGAGGTGCCAGCGAGCGGGAACGGGGACGAAATCCCCCCAGGAGCCCCTACCCGGGTGTCGCGGGCAGCGGGACCGGGCGGGCTCTGCGTCCCTGCCGTCCGCGGCTCGCACCGGGGCTCCCTCACGGCGTGCTTGTCCTGCAGGGAAAATCCCTGGGGTGACACCAGTAGCAGGGGTGAAACCTTCCAGAGTGAGTCTCAAGGGCGCTGGGAAGCTTTTTGACTCTGTACGTTGTATATTCCATTTGTGGAGTGTTTTTTTTTATTCAGTCTGTAGCAGTGCAATGTCAGGGTGTCTTATGTGTTCCCCAGATGCAATCAGCAGTAATCAAGTCTCAGGGTTTGCATTTTTTAAGTAAATAACTGGGCTAGAACAGTTGTTGGTGGATCTTTAGCATCCCCAGCATACTGCGGGGAACAAGAATGGATTGTTTTGGTGCGGGATGCTAAAACGGGAGAGAAAATCATTGTGCAGACCCTTGGGGGCATGTTAATTAAGAGCATTCACACAGTAAAGTGTCAGGATCTTGTTTACATATATGTAGCTCTGATAACCTTCTCAGCATCTCCATATTGCATTAGTTAATTTGTTTGTTTCAGAAGCATTTGAAAGCTTTCTGCTATAAAAGGGGGCTTCAGTTCTATCAGCTGTAGTTAAATGTTTCATTATATGTTTGCAGCAAGTGTGTAACGTATAGGATGGACTGAGTGGTCTTGTAGATACAAGACATGGTCAGGTTGGACTTTTCTACCTTTAATTTCTTAAGTTTGTTAGCTTTTAATTCAAACACCATTGCTAATAGATTTCTTTGCAGAATGTTACTTCGTTAAGGAGTTTTTATGCAATAAGACAACAAAAGGCACAAGGTAAAATGCCAGAGCTCTGCTTTAAGCTTATAATTTTCTGTGTGATGAGTTAAATTGTTGCTTCTGCTTGAAGATTTGCCTGTTCAAACACTTTTTTCCACATGCAAAACAACCATGGTTAAAATCTCCAAAGTAATGATTTTTTTTTTTTTTAAGTGGTATTTTGAAGATTCCTAGGCCAGGTAGCCTGAACTCACTCTGAGGACCATGGGTTGTAAATGCAGGGGATGATCAGTACTCATAGTAATCACGACCTAAACTGAGTGCTTGCAGTTAAGATGTGACATGGGTATCTCAGCACAGGATTTACGTAACAACAAGTAGAAGCTTTGGTCTAAGTGCAGTTGAAGGAATTTATTGTGTCTATTTGGGACACTTACTATGGTTATCATTATTCTCATTCATGTTGCAAATCTGATTTACTCTCTCCTATAATAAAAAATAAAAGGTATTTACCTATTTTGCATCAAACTGCTGCTTTATCTTCCTTTCCTCTGTGGACTTTCTGGTTGTGCTGATAAGCCATGCCTGGATTTCCTCTTCAGTTTTGCATTCTCCCGTGGAAATCAGCTGAGTCTCTCTCTATAGGTACTTCTGGTTATGAATTTGGGCAGGACTGTGCCAGTATTTTGCCAGGTGGGAGCTGCTTTTGGCCTGTTTGATCATACTTTTCAATTAATCTTGTTTTCCCTGTACTTGTGTTTATCTACACTTGGTTCACTTTAGTCTTGATTGTCTCTCAAGTGTCTTGTTATTCTTGAAGCACTTTTTCATTGTTCCAATGGGCTTTGTTTATTAACACTCCTTTTCTCCCTCAAATTTATCTCTGTAATTTCACCAGATGGCAGTTCAAGTACTAGACTTTTCTCTCAATCCTTGGAAGATTCAGCCTTTCTCTCCTTGTCTGTCTGTAGTTCACACTCGATGTTTGAGAGAACTCTTTCAGGTGTTCCTTGTGAAGGTGTTTGCAGTGGCTCTGCTGCTGTTCTGTCAGTCAGACCTGTAATCCAGGTATTGTCATGCCTGTGATTTCACTTTGGCTTTTCATATCCAAATGATGTCAACATTCTTCTGGTTTTTTTTTTTTTCTTACCTGCCCAGCATGTCTGTTCTCATCACTCTTTGTCCTTGTTATTATCATCTAACTTGTTACTTCAGCTGCACGTTAAAGTCCATCCTAGACAAAAGCGATCATGTCTTGTTAATGAGAGTGCTGCCCAAACATCATCTTGCATGTTTTTCTTTTCTTTCTGTCCCTTTGCTACTCCCCCTTTTAAAAAATCAAATATAAACTTCTTATCTTTGTTTCAAATCTTTCCTGATGTACCTTGAATGTTAACTTAGGTGGGATTAAATAATCGTCCTTCTGTTCAGGCTGAGTGAGTGATGATGCTGTTTGCTGAATTTCAAACAAGCAACTTTAGAATTTTTCCATGAATGCTTTTCCTGATGCTTGGAAGGTGCTGTATAAATCCATGAAATCACTTAAATCTTCATTTTCGAAAGCTTTAATTTCTCCATAGTCTTTAAAAAAAATATAAAAAAATTAGCAGACATTTGCTGAGAGCATTCCATGTGTGCCTAGAATTTTCAAAAATGTGAAAAGGAGAGGGAAAAAAATGTGCTGTTTTGTTACACTAATGGATCAGTGTTTGGTAACTTATTTGTCTTTCAGACATTGAATTTCTGATTTCACATTCTGTGTCTTTCCAGAATGTTTCTGTACTGCAGTGTAGGTGAGAGGACAGACTAGGGGAATGCTGAATAGGAGCAGTAGCTGATAAATAAAAGGACTGAGTAAGATATTTAATTAATGAAATAACAATAGATAAAACTATCTTGAATGTTTGTAAAAGCGCTTTTGGCTCATGTCTCTTTAAATCTAACAGTTAAGGGACTGTAACAAGTAAGATATTTGGGAAACTGTTTCCCTAGTGTTTAAATCAGATTTAGCCAGAGGAAGTTCAATTGTGTTCTTGTATTTCACCAGTCACTTGCTTTCCCTTACCAGATCTGGGTGCAGAGCAGTATTTACACATAAGATAGGGTTGGTTTTTGATGGGGATACTCATAAAAATCCAACATGGATGCAGGCTGGTTTCTGCATGCACAGGTTTCTGTGTCACACAGAGAATTAGCTGGATTTTGTCAGGAGTCTGCTTTTTAACTCACTTTTTCATTTTTTTCAATTTTTTTTTGGAACCCTGGCAAGTGTCCTGGTCTGTATTTCTGAACCGTGACTCCTCCTGAGGATGGCTGGGCAGTTCTCTGAAGGCAGCCTTGGCAAAGCTGTATCAGTTGCTGACCTTGCCCAGATCAAATTAGCTTTTTAAGCTTTGAGCTGTTTAAGAGAAGATCCCTCCTCTCTCATTCTCATAGGCAACCTTTATTACTTTCTAAACTGTTATCACTGACTTGTTAGTCTGATTTAGAGATAGAGGGATATTTAATATTGTTTGAAAAATAATCTGGACATTTATATTTTCTTGAAGGTAATTTTTATAACTGTAGACATGTTCAGTGTGTTTAAAAAATCTCAGAATACGTGGTATTGCACTGTGCATTTGCAGCTCTCCCGTCAAAGCAGCTCTTGGATGAACTCAGCATTCTGTACAAGGCCTTAAATTTAGAGGAACAGCTCAGCAGCTCTCTCATGATATGGACTTTAATAATATACAAAGCTGCAAAACTATATGGAGTCCACTTTTAGTGAAGTTGGTTTTGAAGTGTCTAATTTCCTGAATAGAATTAAGACCTGGTTCCTGTTTCCTTCTCTCAATGTGGATTTCTGTCACCAGCTAATTCTTTTACTAGGAACGTGTTCCGGAAAGGGTTTGGGCATCTGCTACTCCCATTACTTGAAATGTACTGAAAAACTTAAAGAAAAAAGGCAGTTTGATTTCAATAAAAGACATTTTACTATCCTTTGCATTGTTTTTTATCAAGAGGTGCTTGTTTTTTTTGTTTTTCTCTTGCTAAAGAGTTGACTTACAGGGTTTGCATTGCTGTCTGTGAAATTTCAGACAAAGTTAGCACTGAACCACAAGTTAGCCTTCAGTTTGGTGTAGCTGCATCACCTGATCACACATATTTTAGTAATTTTTCCAACTGAATTTTCACTCTGTTAGAGGAATTTGTGTAAGAGGGTCAGTAATCAACAGTCTGGGGAGAAATGAAGTGTTATTTTGAAGTCCAAGAAAACAAAAAGCAGGAAAGAAACTAAGCATCAAGGTCTAAGGCATCAAAGTGGAATGATGCTTGAAGGCTTCTCCAGCAAACACACTCTGCCAAATATTTGCTTTGGTTTGGAGGAGAATGTGGCCAGACAAGATGTGAAGAAATATTTAATAGTAAAATAAGAAGCTCAGATCTTGTTTTCTAAAACCTTTTGCCCACAGGTACTGTCTTTAAATGAAAGAGTTAATTGACTTAAAGCTTAGTTAAAATACTGTTCTTGAGCAAAAGCTGATGATGACAGGGAGGGAAGTGCATGTTTTAATCCCCCAGTGCTATGCTTTGTTACTTCAGATTTTTCTCTTGTATAGTTCTGTGGAAATACTACTGGATTTAATTATTTAAACTTAAAAATATATTTTTTAAAGTTACAAATACTTCAGAATCCTTTCTCTTATGCTTTAAAACCTTTGCTTAAAGTCTTTGATGTTATTTAGGAAGAGAGAGGGAGGACAGTGAAGTTTATTGTTTTAGTGCAGTCAAGGAAATTGTTTTCCAAACATATGCTTGCTGTTAAGTCTATGTACATGTTATACGTGTGTTTGGGATTTCTGTAGTTGCCACTACCTTCTTTTTTTTTAGGATCATACTGTAAAGTAAGTTACAGTAAACAGTTTTTATGACAGAAGATCATGCTAGGTTTTTGGTGGAAAAAATCCAACAAAAATGTTATGAGTTTTTCTCTTTCTCTAATTTTTTCTTCACAGTTCTGCCTATGCTATTGCCTTCCTATTTAAAAACACATATAAGTTACTGGCCTTTTAATAAAAGCAACTTGACAGCATGTTATTCTCTTCCTTATTTCCCTTTCATATTTTTGGAATTTCATATTGGAACTTCTTCTTTAGTTTTGAAACCATCTGTGTGAAACTTTGAGAAGCTTATGTAAGCTGCAATACAGTCATTAGTTTTATGGGAGAGTCTGTTGCTTGCTGTAGTACTGAAATGTACATTTTTAATGTGTTAGGATTAATTTGTTGTGTATGGGAGTTATGTGTTGCAAGGGGCTAAAACCAGGGCAGAGCAGCTACTGAGGTGTGTAATGACACAGGCTGCAGGTCTCTGTGCTGTTGCATATACACATACCCAGAGTTCAACTCTATGTTCATTAGTAAATGGTTTATAAACTTGGAGTGATTCCACTGTGGCCATGGAGAGTATGGAGGTCAAGTGTGTTGAATCCCGTGGCTCTAAAGCAGTCTCATGCTCAGCTAGTCAGACCAGCTGTCACCGTGACTGCAGAGGAGTTGTATCTTTGGATATTGTCTCAAGCAGCTCTTTATTGGGATGGAAGGCCAAAAAAACACAACATGTAGTAGATAACCCTGTTGCAACATTTGTGAGCAGCAGTCATCAGCTTGAGTACTGGAGAATTTGGTCTTCTGGTTTGTTTGGGTGAGGAGTTGGAGGGAAAGCTAATTCCAGTGTTTTCTTTTTTTTCCAAACTAAGCAATGACTTAGTTTTAGCAAGTCCTGTGCTGGTATAACATGAAAAGAATAGCAGAAACTTAGATTTTTTATTCTTTTGCTGCCATGCTCTTTTTCATTCCTTCTGTAAAACCTGATGTGTGTATGATCTGAACAGGTGATGCAGCACTTGGTATGTTAAGGATTCTGAGTTTACTCTCTGTAACTTTGCTTCTGAATTTTCCAGGATCCAGGGAGGAATGGAGACTCCACTGGATGTGTTGTCGAGAGCAGCATCTCTAGTACATGCTGATGATGAGAAACGTAAGTCTGAAATTTAGTTCTCTGCTTTGCTGGATCCAGATAATTATGTTTGCACTGTGTATCAGCCTAGATGTTGGCTTTACCAATCTTGGCATTGTACTGAATCGAAGATGTGTAGAAAAATGTCAGGAACCCTTCAGAGGTTGTCTTCCTCCTTTGCAAAACCAATATGTTGCATTTAAATTGGTTAGTGTGCAAGACAGAATCGTTCCCATTATTTTAAGTTACTTAATTCATATGAACGTGCCCCTCTTTTTCCAGTTGCATTTGCACTGTGAGTAGTCAAAAAGTTGTAATGGAACTATGTCAAACTAAGGCCAATTTGAGAAGTTGTATTCCCTGATAGTATTGGTTAGACCTGTTCTCATTTAAGAACACATAACTGTGTGGGCACGAGTGGGTTGCAAAGATTATAAAACCTACCAGGTAGACTGTTACCATCAGTAATGAGCATTTCATTTTCCTTTCGCTGCCAGTAAAAGGTGATTACAGGATTTTAACAGTGATGTCAGTGGCAGCCCATCATTTGGGTAATATTTTTGCTTTTAATATTCATGGTAAGAGTTTCAGGTGGGTTAACTAATGTTAGAATAATGTTTTCAGTTCTGTCAAACTGCAGTGCTACTTTGAAGATCAAATTGTTATCTGCATGCTTACTGCTAAATGCCTTTGCCAGGTTTTTCTGAGCAGTGTAAGCACTCAGGGAGTGTGTGCATCTTGGCTATCAGCCTCAGGAGGTGCCGACTGGGAAACTAGTATTTTGGATTTCAAACTGCTTTTGTTTGTAGCTTCTGTGCCTAAAATCACCTTTCAAGTTGAATTCAGCTTTTCTTCTTTTGGTCTTTGTTTCTTTATTCTGTATATATTTTTGAAAAGCAATTGTCTTGAATGTTAAATAATTGATGCACTGTTGTTAATCAACTCACTCAAGTAATTACAAAGTGAAAAAATACGGCATATTTGGACAACAAGTCCCAGGGGTTTTTTGTGTATTCAAATAGTCAAGAAAGCAGTAGCTCACCATTCCAAAAGTCCATAAAATGAAGGTTCCATACCCTGATGAGCTCTTCTGTGTTACTGGCTTTTAGCGTTATAATGAATGTTGGTTTTGCTGTTCTTTCATGTTCACTTTGGTACTGGACAACTACCAAGTTTTTGTTGGTCTCACTGTAGACGGGTGACTTGGCTGATTGCCACAGTTACTGACTATTGCTGGTAAAATGGACAGTGATGGAACTCCTTGAGGAAATAGTTTCAACTGTGATTTTGGCCTGGGGGATTTCTCTTGCAAACTCACATATATTTGTAGAAAAGTCAAAAGCTTTACCTGTTTTGCTTTGCCTACATTTTAAAATATATTATGAATATGTATTCTCAATGTTCTCAAGTTTAAATGCATTCTTTTTGGTTAACTATTCCCTGAGACTCCAGTTTCAATTTGAGTGCCACGGGGTAGGAATGTTGGGCTGGATTTAGAGAATCCAGAGGAAGTCTGATTCAGTGCAACTTGCATGTGAGGAAGCTGATTTGTATCTGGTTCTAATTTACATTCCTTTAGTCTTACCACTTAGACTTAATTAGATTTATGCCACTCTGCAGCTTCTAACTTGTGCTGTCTCTGAGCTTGTCCTGTTGTGTGAATCACACACCAAAAAACTGTAGCAAGAGCTGTTGAGAGAAAGAAGAGTCCCTGAAGTTGTATGTTTTTGTGTCAGCTTTAGTGGAACAGCATCAGCCAGACTGACTTTGTTAAAGTGGATACTAACAACTTGAAGTTAGTCCTAGCCTTGAATTTAGCAATTACCCTTGAGCTTTCCAGTGAAGTGCCTGGCGTGCTGCTCATGGAGTTCTAGCAGTGGTCCTGTCTGTATTTCTGTATCCCCATTCACTTTGTCTAACACACAGAGTTCTACAGAGAGTTTCCAATATTCCAGTCATGTCCAGGAGTGCAGGAATAATTTTTTTTGTAAAGTGAAGGATCCTCTTATCTCTGTGGGCACTCACTGCAGTGCCAAGTAATATTGAAATGTCTTTGTCTTATGTGTTGTATGAACACATATATCTTTGTTTATAGACAAATCACATACTGTTTAAAACAAATGCTCTTAAACTTCCCAGCACTTAAAGAAATGAAGGAGATATATGTTATTGTGGATTAACCTCAGCCAACACCCAAGTACTACCCAGCTGCTCATTTAATGTCCCTTGCCCTGCTGGGGAGAAGAATCAGAATAAAAGGTAAAATCTGTGTGTTGAGATAAGAACAGTTTAATGATTGAAATAAAATATTATAATTACAGTAATGAAAAGGGAGACAACAAAAAGAGAGAGAAATAAAACCCAAGAAGGACAAGCGATGCCCAATACAGTTGCTCACCACCTGCTGACCAGTGCAGAGCCTGTCCCCAAGCAGTGATCAGTGGCCAGTTCCCCCAGTTTGTACACTGGGCACAGCATTCTGTGCTGTGGAATATCCCTTTGTCAGCTGTCCTGGCTGTGCTCTCTCCTGGCTTCTTGTGCACCTCCTCCCTGCAGAGCTCGGCTCACTGCCACGTCCGTGCCTTCGGGTAAGCGCTGCTGGGCAGCAACTAAACCAGGAGCGTGTTGTTGACATTGTACTTATCCCTTCAGTACCTGAACGGAGCCCCCAGCAAGGGAAGGACGGAGAGAGACTATTTACAGGAGCCTGGAGTGACAGGACTAAAGGGAATGGCTTCACACTGACAGCGAGTAGGTTTAGATGGGGTATTAGGAAGAAATTTCTCCTGTGAGGGTGGGAGGCCCTGGCACAGGTTCCCCAGAGAAGCTGTAGCTGCCCATTCCTGGAAATGTGCAAGGCCAGGTTGGATGGGCCTTGGAGCAACCTGGGATAGTGAAAGAGGGTGGAACTGGATGAGCTTTAAGTCCCTTCCAACCCAAACAATTCTGGGATTCTACGATTCTATAACCTTATTACCGTACTAAATCCAAACCACAGCACTATGCCAGCTACAGGGAAGGCAATTAACTCTATCCCAGCTGCAGCCAGGACATGCCAATGCAGATTTCCCAGAATGGTCATTGGTTTCTTAAGCAAATATGACCTTGATGTTTTTTGGTTTGTTTTTTTCACAGCTGCACCTGGGTCAGTGAGGGTGACCCTCAGTGATACATTAGTACTTGGTGTTGCTTTTGGTCTCAATCTCTGGTTTAGTTCATGAACTATATTATAGACTGTATTTCAACAGCTCCCAGTTTAAATCATTCTGCACTTGTTAGCAACAAAAATTTATGAACCACGTTTGGTTAGCTACTGTGTCATGAAAAAGACAAATTAGTGAGAAGAAATGACTACTGCAATTTTGTATTTGTGACTCTTACCACTGTGATGGAAACAGTTATTTAAGGTTATGGTACAGTGGATCTGTACTTAAAAAAAAATGACCGAGCAAAAGAAGGTAGACAAGGATGGCATTATAAGACAGACATTTTAAAGGCTTGTCAATAATTTCTGGCTTGTCAGTAGTGGATGAAAGGCCACAGGAAGCCTGTGCTGTTTATGAGCAAATCTTCAGTGCTGGAGTAGGTAATGTGCAACTATTTTATCTGTAAGTGGCACCTGTAAGGTTTTTCTGGGTTCTTCTCGGGACTTCAGGAGTGGCATTTAGATGACGTAACCATCTGTATGATGTGCATGTTTGCTGGTTTTGAATGTTATCATGGCCATAAATCTTACTGAATATGGGTTATTGTAAACTGCAAAAATGATTACAATGATGGCGATGCTTGATACTCATTATTCTTATTTCTCTTCTTTCCCTATACTCTTCTTACTGGGGTTATACTGATTTGTCATATGTTCAGGGTCCAAGTTGGCTGATTTTAGAAGACCACAGTGAAGGCTGGTAAGATTTAAGCAAGTGTTCAAACAGTAAGGACGATTATCATTTTGTATTTATCTCATGTAAAAATAAGAGGTTTGGGAACTGGTCTTTCAGTTATAAACAGTGTTTTAAAAGCATAATCTTGTTATTGAGAAAATAGTGAAGGAAAACACTAAGAAGGAGTTGTGCTTGCAGAATGTACTGTAAGCACCGAGTACTCAACCTGTGCTGATTTTATAGTAACACTTACACTTTCCTCCAGTATTTAAGTCCAGTTTAAGAATATGGGAAAGAACAATAAAAAATGTGTTGTTTCTCACTCTCTCAGGGTAATATAGTGAAAAATCTGTTGTTGGCAAACAGGAGAAAATATATGTCCATAAGGAAATGAAATGTTTGGAAACAGCTAATTAATGGCACATTGAAGTCCTGGTTAAGAACTTAGCAACCTAATGCCTTGTGCCAGATCCATACCTGTTCAGTCTTGATTTATGTTTTGAAAAGCTGATAAAGAACTACACGAATAAAAAAAGTTATCTTTGATCAAGCCATGCTTCTTGCAAACGTGGCATCAACCACATGTGTCATCCCTGGGTGCATGGAAGCCTGGAATTGCTATTCCACACTTCTTGCCTGTGAACACTGTTATTGTTTGGCAGCAGTTTCTCTTATGTGGTTTTCTTTAATGCACTTCAAATAATTAGACCATACAGTTGATATTTCTAGCACAGAAGAATTATTGTGCTTTAAAATCCCTGCCCTAATCTGCTTTGTCACAAAATTCTTGTGTAGACAAGACCTACAGATCAGGTTTTACTGTTCTTCATTGGTATCAATAGTTAGAAGTGGACTGACTGCCTCTTCTTCATTAATAAATATGCACTGATAAATTGTTTGGGATAGCTGATCCTAAAAAACGTATCACTTCAAGGCGGAGGTGAAAGGATTGTATTGTTTTTTAGCACTCTTGAAGAGGACACTAACTCTGTAACCTTATTGTCTTTAAATACAAAACAAGCAGTATTTGTAGTAGAATTAGACTTGAATGTTATGTGTGTTAGAGATATTAATGATGAAATATTCCAGCATCACCAGGACTTTCCACCTACACTACTACTGTTTGTTGTATAAATTTATAGCAAATTATGGGCAGTAAGCCTGAGGCAGGTTTTAATATCAATGTGTGCAGAAGTTTTTAAATCCTACTGTGGGAACACTCAAATCAGCACTGAGAATACTTCAGGTCCTGAGGAGGTTTTTGACTGACTGAAAGTGAGGAATTGGATGGAACTTGCTGTATGATGCAGTTAGTACGAAGTCTCAAGGATCTGTTTCATTTAAGATTTGCTTTTTTGAGGGGGGTTGAGCTTTTCCTGGCATTGGTTTGGTTGTGTGTGGGGTTGGTTTTTGTTTGTTTGTTTGGTTTTGGTTTTTGTTGTTTGCTTGGTTTTTTTCCTGATTCATCTGCTTCAGAAAAATGGGGAACAGTGGCAGCGTTTTTGCACAGAAATGAAGAAGCAGTATCATGTTACAGTCCTTAAGTATTTTCTATTCACCAGTTCACACCATTCCAAGTAAAAGTGGGAGGAATTGTAGTGCTTGTGGCAAGAACGATAAATATTATATAGCAAATATTACTTGGAACAAGATGAAGAATTTCCAGGAGAACATAATCTTCCCATGTGACTTGCCCTTTGTGTTTTTATTTGCACACATATATCCAAAACAGCAGACCTTGTACCAAAGACATAAATGCAGAAGGTCTTAGTGGCACGTGGTATTTTAAGAGATGTTTCAGTATTGCTTCTCATTTATGGAATATTTGCTTTAGGGGTGGAAAGGAATCCAATTGGGTTAATAAGGGCATCCTGGAGCATGTTTAGAGTTCTTTTGGCATCTGAAATGTGTTTATGTGCTGAACCGTAATTCTCATATAGACTGTTTAGGTGGTAAACTCTTTTTTGTTCACGCTAGTATTCCTCATTTGGCATCCCCTGTCGTATGTGTAACACATGGAACAGTTTAGGACACCCCCGTTAATCTGCTTTGTGTTCCTCGTTTTGCCATTATTTCTGTAGTTTGTGATTATTCTTTCACTGCCACAGTGTCGAGAATGAGAATGTTTTCTGTAGTTCCTGGTGCTGTATAAGTCCGTGGGAAAAGGCTGTAGGCAGTGGCAAGGGCAGGAAGCAGAGCTCTGCTGGCGTGATACGGGGCTGCTTCCCGTTCCCCAGTGAGTCGGGAGCAGGGATGGAAGCTCCAAGCTCCCATTCCCGACTCCTCTCTGTAGCGCCACCACACTGATGCCACGGCTTCTTTTGAGCACTTGAGCTCTGCTGGGGTGCAAAAGGTGTGGCTGGGGGTCCTGGCAGAGTCTGATGCTGTGAACACTGTTGCTACCTTGGAAGTGTCACTTTTGGAACATTCAGGGAATGAATTGGTGATTGTCTTTTCCAGAAGCTCACAGCTGCACCATGAAATTGCTCCCAGGGAAAGTATCCTTAAGGAATTCCTTGCTTTGAAGAGTGTCATGCTGGGTTATGATCCTTTACCAGGGCAAGCTGGGAGTCATTATGGATAACCCTAAGATACCATTGCCAGCAGGGCTGACTAAACCTTGTTTTTTCCTCAGTTTAGACTGGATAAAAATTTACCTTATAATGAAAAAGTTGTATGTGATGCTTCTACTAAAAATATTCCTTCCTATGACTTTGAGGACTCCCCCAGTGAAACATTTTTTGGTTTGTGGGACAATACTTGCTGCAGTCCTGCTTGGCTATGTTGAGGGAAACACAGTCATGTTAACCCAGATTTTTCTTTTGCGTTCTCTAAACAAATTTAACAGTATTTTATATGCACGTTGTTTTTCAGTGCTTTTGAAGCTTGGGGATTTTTAATCAGGGTTTGGCAACTCTTGGATGCAAGAGTTTGCACCAGTCCAGTGCAAACTTTCATGTAGAACTTGACTTCTTCTGAAGGATTCTTCCCTTACTGGGTTCAGAGGAGAGTAAGAAGTACTTTGTGATAATTCCTCATGTGAGCGCAGGTGGACTCTGCACATGGATGTTTGTGTCTTCTTTCATGGCAAAAATATTGATTTGTCTTTCTGCCAGGTTGGTGATTGAATGAATATATCTGTTGGTTCAGAGAAGAGGCAGATATTTGATAGACACAAAGAGTTGGTCTTAAAAATCAGAGGTAGGGTTAGACTTTCATGTTCTGCACCTCTGTTTAATACACTGAATTCTTTAGTTGCAGAAATTATTGTGTAATTAAGTAACTGAATAGCTTTTGTGATTTAGCAACTGTGCTTGTGATCAGAGCTTGTCTGTTAAGGGTTCTGAAGGAAAAGCTCTAATTTCTAAGAAGCAGCATCAGCAAAAATCTACATTTGTAATCCCTTAACAGCTGTGAGAGGTGTTAAAAGTGGATTTGTCAGCTAGTCCTTGTTGTGATGTTTGATCAATGGTAGCGGAAGAGGGGAGTCCTGTTAGTTTTGGAGCAGAATCTGTGATATAAATAATCTTTTTTTTTTTTAACTGGACAAGAGAGAAAAGTGTGGAAATGTGATGTTTCAGCTTAGTAATAATGTGATGGAAAAATGTAAGTGGTTCAATCCTTGAGATGTGGCCTCAGTCATCTGATGTTGCTGTCTGAATACCAAAAGCTTGAAATAATAAAACTCTTGAGTAATAACATGCCTAGTGCTCTGCTTTTAAATTCATGAACCATAGAGAAAATACTAATGTTGTCTGTTTCAAATATCAGTTAATCTATTTTTTTGTAAAAATATCAGAATGGGTGAATTCCTGACCTTCTGCTTTCTGTTTTTCCAAAATCTTTAACTCTTTGTATTACCTGGTATTTCACAGGATAATTTTCCTATAGATGGTGTCCAGGCCATTTCATTATTTTTAGGATTTTCCTGAAAGTAGGAGTGTTAAATGGGATAACTACTTGTTTGGGTTGTTTTATTTTTTTTTTCTTTAAATTATTCTTACCCCCAGAAAGTTTCACCCTCTTTTCCTCCAAGTTTATTGTAGCAAGGAAATAAAGAAGGAGTAGAGTTATGTTTTCAACTTGTTAAATAGGCTGGAAAATGGGGCAATTGTCTGCCTGGCGCCTGGATGTATTTTAATAGCAGGGGAATGCCATTAGCATAGGCAATGGAGTGATGGTAATGCCTGCAGGAACAAAAGAGTCTACATGTTTTTTTCAAATTAATTTTAAAAAACATTTGCAAGACATTCAGCTGCCTACAGTTGGTAAACCTGTTGTAGCATCCTTGAGCATACCAGATATTTCTGCCCAGGCTGCTCAGAGCTCCTGAGCAGTGGTAGGTGCAATGTGGCTTTTCTTCCTGAATCCTTTTCAGCTGATTGCTGGTAAAAGATTTGCAGTGACTGCTGGCATTACCTCCAAGTAAATGGTGTTTACAGGAACACTATCTCTTTAAATGTTGTTTGGCAAATGGAGGGGAAGGAATCTCTTTACCAGGATGGAATTTGTCATCAGATACCAACCATTGCTCTGAAAATCACAGCTGGCTGAATACCATGTTGTTAAGTGTGCGAGCACATCCAGACGTATGTGGGTCTTGTTGATGCATGTACTTCTAAATGATTGGCATTTCTGAAACACTGTGCTTGGAACTGGGTGCTCAGCTTGTCTATTTTACCATAGCATGTATTTATTATATACTGAATTTTCAAACAATGCAGGAAAATTATTCCCTGGTTGGGTTTTGTCCGTTGAGTTTTCTGGTGGTGGGTGGAATTCCAGAAATGGACTGGGGTTTCCAGTGGGCAGAATATACTGGCACGTGAAAATCTGGCCGTTCTTCATGTGATACATATTATTTGGTTGATTTAATTTTAATTTTTTTTTTCTTAAGTTCTTTGTTAATTGGAAACACTGCAGGCTGATTTGGGAAATGCAGGGTGCTTTCCCAGGATGCCCTTTCCATGTCTTTAAGAGTACTGAGAGTTGGGACAGTCTTGGAAATGACAGCGCCACGCATGAAAAGCTGGCAAGGCAGAATTGGTGAGAGGAAAGGAGTTAAAATATTTCTGAAATACTTTGGATTTTAAATATTTACTATTGTTTACTGCTTTTTCCATATTTGTTTTTCAGATACTTATTTCAGCACTTTATCTGTGTCTTAAAGGGTTAGCATTGAGCACTTGCAGCTTCCTTGTTGCCTCTGTAACACCGTGTCTTAAACCAGGCTTAATGATATAAAGCCAGTTAGAATTTTGTTAAAATTGAGGTGGTCCTATACAATTTTTACTACTTGTTCAGTCATAATCTTTGGTTAAATGAGCATAAAGTATTTACAGTTCTGTTGTAAAAAGCAATATGCAAGTTCTTAGTTAACGAGCATCTGGTATTTTCTTTTCCCTTACTGGGATCCCAGACTTAATTTATGGTATGCCATTCAAATTCTGACCTGAAGGAGGAGGGATCTGAACATGGGTTTCCCAATCTAAGATGAGTGTCCTAATTACATGGCTTATGAAATACAAAGGGGATACTGTCAATTAACAGACTGTTTTACTGTCTCTTGCCTTTTGTTCTGTTGTTTAAGAAAAAAATAAAAAATAATTAAAAAAAAGCACCAATAACTTTGCCTCAGACTGAAGAGCACATATTTCTCCCCCAAGAAGCAAACACCAAAATTACTTGCTTTCAATTTTCCCCTTCTTTTGCTGCTGAACCAAAAATCAGTTACTTGTGGAAGCAGAATTCTGGCTACAAATCTGCAGCACAGCTATCAACAATGTCACTACAAAAACTTCAGTCATCCGTAAGCTTAAAAGGAGAAATCCTTCTTATTTAGCAAATTGAAGAGTGAAGAATGATTTATTACTCTCCTCTGCTTTTTTTTTCCCCTTCTGTTCTGACTTTAAGCCTATTTACACTAATTGAAAGGTGTAATACACTGTATTACAAGAGTATTTTTGTGCATCCTCTACAGCAGTACTGTACTAGGTGATAATGACTTCATAACACTGGAATAAATTTGCTTTAGATACACATTTATTGCTTTGTAAGGCAGAGAAATTTTAAACAGTAGTTGGACAGAAATAGCCTTCTGTGTGTTCTTATTTTAAATTGAACAATTTTAGTACATGCACTAGGCTGAATTTTCCTGAAACTGTGGCAGTAACTGCTTGTATTTTCTGGGTCATGCCCATGTTTGTTTGGTTAGTGTGAAAATGTCTTTGTGTTCCAGCTGTAACTTTATTACTGTGAATCTGCAGCCTTTACTTGCCTTCTCTAGAGCCAATATATCTGGCTCATACAGCAGTGGCAGTTCATTCACGGCTCCATCTCTCTTTTTGTATCTTAATGCACTTCTTGCTTAGCCTGACTTGGAAAACATTTGATTGTATAAACAGGCAAAAATGTTACTTTCCCCTCTGAACTCCCCTCCAAATTATGAGGACCTCTTTCAATTGCTTTTATCCTGAGTTGTCTCATCACTAGATAATACAGTGTTTTCCAATAGTGGTCCAGATTTCCAATATGTTCAAGTTGAACAGTGTTGGCCTCAGGTTGAAATCCGTTATCTCACTGTGCAGGTATCTCAGAATGTAATTTATTTATTTATTTATTTATTTATTTCAGAATGCTGGCACTTATCCTAATTACATCATTTTATGTTACATTCACCTACCCAAAGTATTCTTTTATTTCAAAAAAGATGAGTTCTGTTTTTAGAAGTAGAGTTGAATAGCTAATTATCTTTAAATATGTTAAACCTTATGCATTTAAATACATTAAAAAAATTATAGTAGTCCCTAATAAATTTGTTATAAATCAGTAATTTCTTGATCTCTTTAATAAAACACGTGAATAACATAGGCTTAAGAATGTCGTTTGACAGTGTTGGAATGTGAAGGAGAGTAATGGGCTTTTCACTGTCTTCTGTGGAGAGGAAAAGGAACTTGGAAAACTTCAGTCTTTTTGCAGAAATCTAGGTAGATGTCTGTTGCTTTTTTATTTTTTTAGTGCAATAATAATTAACTAATCTCAGTGGAAACCTCTGAGCTGTCTGACTCTTCTCGTCTACAGCACTTGAGAGACTTTATCTGAGTTACAGCAGGAGTTGTTACATGACTACCCTGTGGTTCCGTGGGGCTGGGGCTCAGCTGCCTTAATCCTTTGCACTGAACTTCTCATGACTCCCAACAGATGTTTTGCCTTTAAAGGTCACTTTAGCTTTCTGACCAGGCTGGTTCTGTGCTTCCCAGAGCGTGCCAGCATAGTTCACAACTGGAATGTACTTTGACATCAAGAAGGAAATTTCATTAATTTCTTTTTCTCTTCCTTAGTTATTCGACCAAATCTCACAATACCCACTTTCATAACAACTGACAGAGCATATTTTAAAAAGTTAAGACAGTGCCAAAATAAAAAGACTATATGAATAATGAGAATGTGCTGGTTTTGTGAACGGTTTAAGGCACAATCGTTGGAGTTCTAAGTATTGTATTTTTGTAAGGCTTCAAGACTATCTCCATGTCTGTAGGTAGAGCAGAGGCAAACTGGTACACCCACATAACTTGAGTGTTATTATCTGCCTGTATTGTTAGTGCTTCCAGTGTAGATCTCCCTAGCTAGACTCTTTTTTATGGTCATCTGTTCATATTTGCATGCATATGCCTGTCTGATCTTCTGATAAGCTGGGAGGTCTGTTCTAAAACCAGTTTTCTTTTTAATTTTCAGAAATAGGGCAGAGTGGTATTATGAGCTGTTCCACTGACCTTAATACTGTCACATTAATGCTACTGTCTTTCTACTTTCAGTCATACCCAGATATCAGTAATGAGAGGAAGACTGACAATAGAAAAATGTAGGTCTTTACTACTGCTTCTGGCTGTTAACTCCTAACCACCACTGATCTGTTCAAACATGTGTCCTTCTGCTCTCCTTACCTATTTCAGTTATTAATAACAGCAGTTTGTGCTTTCTGGTAGCACTCAAGTAATTTCAAGTCACTTGTAAAACAGGATGGCTATACACTTGCTGCCTTGCAGTGTTGTACTAGTTGTAAAATTATGAGCTTATGAGTCCAGCATGGGATAAATGTGATAAACCTGAAGAATTTTGGATGGAATGGCAGGGAATTTCTGGAAGAACGGAGCAGTGGTCACTCAGTGATCTCAGGCTGGTGTAGGTAGGACCTGCCCAGGGAAGTTTGTGTGTGCTTCTCACAGTGGAGGTTCAGGACAGGTGTCCTGGCTGGAATGTGGGGAGAGATGACCTGCAGAATCATGGACTCATAGAATACCGAGTGGGAAGGACCCACAAGGACCATCAAGTCCACCCCCTTGGCCCTGTGTCACCCCAACAATGCCCCCCTGTCCCTCAGAGCGTTGTCCAAACCCTCCTGCAGCTCTGGCAGCCTTGGGGCTGTGCCCACTGCCCTGGGG
>JAYRBT010000023.1:18724027-18763319 GCA_036023395.1 Myiotriccus ornatus | reverse complement strand
GTTCAGTGCCAACCACCCTCTGGGGGAAGAACCTTTCCCTGAGATCCACCCTGAGCCTGCCCTGACACAGCTCCAGCTGTTCCCTCAGATCCTGTATGTGGTCACAGGGAGCAGAGATCGGAGCTGCCTCTCCAGAGAGACTTAGTATGGTTGCAGAGAGCTGAAAGGTGGTATGCCAGCAAGGTAGGAAATAGTGGACAGTGGGCTGCAGGGAAAGGTCTGCTCACCTCTTCCCTTTAGCAAACTTGTGTGTAGGATGGAATTCTGTGCATATTTCATGAATATAATGAGCTTGTGTCAAGTACAAAAGAAGGAGTTTTGTGGAAGACCTTTTATGTATCTCTCAATTCGGATTCTGTCCTGGTTTCATGTGGGACAGAGCTTTTCCATCTGACACACCTGATTTCAGATATATTTCTAGTTACTACAGTCTTGTTTCCTTTTCCTCTTTGGATTCCTGTTCTCCATTAAATTGGAAAGAGGTTATCATTTTCATTTTATGGCTGAAATTGCATGATCACTGAAGTAAGTGGAAAATACTTATGCAAATGATGCTACTTTGTGACTTCTTTTCCTTTGACTGTTATCACACAAAAACAGATGAATCATTTCTCCAGTAACTGTAGCATAACTAATGTTTCCTATGAGAAGTAGAAGCTATGGTGGAAATGAGGATTTTCTTTTTTTTTAAAACATCAGTTCAGTTAGCCCTCTGCATTCTCTGAGGACTTGTTTTTTATTTTCTTTCTACCTTCCGTTATGGAGGTAGTGGTGTGTGGTTATTCTTTTGTTCTTTGCATGTGGGAGTAATAGATAGGAGGCTGAAAATGAGTGTACAACTTATTGTTGGAATTACATGCCATGTTCAACATGAATTGGTGTCCTTTCTTTTGTATGGCTGCAAGGAAATCCATACGGTGCCATTTGTGAAGTAACTGAGGTTAATTTCTGGAAATGGCAATGAAATGGGTTTTATTAATGTCATGACACATTTAAAATATTTAATGCTTTTAACCAATTTTTTTTTTTTAGTGTGAGCTTCTTTTGTGTTTTGCTGAAATAGGAAGAAGTAATTGGAAGGTACTTTTATTTCAGTTGAGAAGGTATTCCTGGAACAGCGGAACAGATGTTTGTGTCATCAGCTTTAACTGACATGTACCTCTCTACAATTTGATAGTTGCTCTTATAAAGGTATGTTGCTGACAGTGAGTGAAAGGTGAGATGAGAAATGGTGAAAATGGGGCTGAAGAAATGACAAGTCTGTCCTGTGTTAGTACATTCTTAGCATGTTTAGCACAATTTCTTTGCCATGGTGTGAATTGCTAGTTTAACCTGTTGTTCATAAGTATTTAGATTTATAAATGTGTTATAAGGCATTATATTCTGGTCATTCTGAAGTAAATGTACAAGAATAAAGTTGGAAAAACATAGGGAATTCTGTATGGAATTAAAGTGGAGATTGGGGGGGGATGGAGAGAAAGGAATTGACGACTTAAGAGAACCTTCAAGAGCTGCAACGTTATTTTCTAATGTCTGCTGCAGTCATATTTTAGCTGATAATGTTTTTTTCACACTGCAGGGTTTGGTTTTTGTCACTGTACTGCGAAGCAGGTATTGAATTTATGATTTAAGTCAATGACAGCAGGCTGTACTAGTGCAATGTTAGACAAATATGAGGGTTAAAATTAACACAGTGCAACATGGTCACTTCAGTTCCTTCTGAGCTTGAGGTATGGACTGTGATGCCTTTGCTTTATGGATCATAGAATCATAGAATTAACTGGGTTGGAAGAGACCTCCGAGATCATCAATCCAACCCTTGATCCAACCCCACTGTGATCATGGCACTCAGTGCCACATCCAGCCTCATCCTGAAAACCTCCAGGGACCGTGAATCCACCACCTCTCTGGGCAGGCCATTCCAATGCCTGAGCACTCTCTCTGTAAAGAGCTTCCTTCTAACATCCAACCTAAACCTCTCCTGGCAGAGCTTAAGCCCTCTTGTCCTAGATGGCCAAGTTGCAGCCAGCTTTCAGCCCAGAGCTCACTAAATTTAAGAATTGTCACCGTTTCTTGAACACTCTGTGCTTTGTATGAAGTGCACAAGTAACTAGGATGTCCAGCTTCATTCCTGACTCCAGTTTACGATCCTGCAGGAAAACTTTCGGTGAGGTGTGACCATGCTTTTAACAGGAATTGTCTGGGTGGCCACAGGCTTTAGGCTAAACTTTAACGGAGTACTGGTCACCCCTGAAGGATGGATCAGTGTGTTTGTCCCTGGGTAGAGGGTTCAGTGAAAGGCAGTGGATGGGCTGTGCCTTCCTGTGCTCCCTGTTGTCTGTGGGCACAGGATCTGATTCCATGCCCAGGGATCCCTTGGGCACAAAGAGTCAGAGATGGTCCCCTCTGAAAACTGGTGCCAAGTCAGCACTTCTGTTGAGGATGTTACTTGTTTGATTCCTTTTCTTGCCCACTGAGGAAAGTGGGATTCTCCACAACTGCAAAGGTACCATACTTTTTTATTTAAACAGATACATCCCCTCTCAGTTTGTTCTCAGTTTAGGCCGTGTACAGATGTTTTATCAATTTTACTTGGAAACCAATACACAAAACCAGCTTTATGGAATTCATGTAGACCCTTATGATAAAGTAGTGTCAGTTTAGTGAGTTTACTCATAAGATTAACATTAACATAAAACCATTTTAATTGATTCAAGCCTTCATAGGGTTTATTGCAGTTGCAGACCAAGATCAAGAACAAACTTTGTAATTGGAATATTAGAGGAGTAGACGTGTGTGAAGACAAGAACTTGATGTTTCTATTAGATTTTCTCAGTGCTTATTGCATTTGAGAGGCCTCAGTGTCATCTGCTGACATCCTGCACTTAGACCTGTTTGTCTACAATCACTGTTGTGCTGAGTTTAGGGTAAACAATATCGCACAGTTTCTGGCACGGACAACCAAAGAGGCAGAATTTATTTTGAATGTTTGTTATGCAACACAGTTAATTGAGTTGTATCACTTTTTTTATAGTAATTTTTTTCCTCAAAACTTTGCAAGCTGTTGGATATATGGTAACCTCTGACAGTGCTCAGATAGCATTCCTGATACTGAATTCCAAGCCAACTGCTGTGCAGACTGGTGTGGCTAATTGGTTTCTTTGGGTTTGCCTTTACTGCACAGACATTCCTGACAGAAACTCAATGTTCAAGGAAGCCAAGGAAACCTAAATCAAGTAGGATTTAGCCTGAGTTGATTGGCCTGTCTGGGAGTACAGAATAAAGCCTAAATTAGCCTGACAGAAACAGTGTTGCTCAAATATCATCCTGTAATGTGATGGCTGTCTGTTGTGTTTGTCTAACTGGAGAGAAGCTTCAGTTTACCAATGCTTCGGAAACTATGAGAGCTCTGAGTGTTCAGTATTTGTTCAGGATGTGGAAAATCTGAGGAGAAAGTGGTGTATAAAAATGAATCTACTGCTACCTATCAGTAAATAAGAATGATTTGAGAATAGTGACCACAGTGGTAGCAGAGTCACTACCAGTTTGTGAAGATTACGTTGAACTTTGAAAATTCATGTTCCACACGTGCACATTTGTGTTCAGAGAAGAATGGCAGCAATGTTGAGAAGGTGTATAGCTCACCAGAGAGGGATTTTCTTGGTGGTATAAAACTCAATAAAAATAAAAAATCGGGCAGCAATTTTGACAGGGATGATGTGTTAGTCAGTTTTTATACACTGGCAGTTCAGTTGATCTGCTATTTTATATTATTAGTGACATTAATTTACTTTTGCTGTATCTGCTGCAGCCCGACAAAATATAAAGCACTTCCTGGCTTTGGAGCTGGGAGAATTATTCATTTGGGAAAATTGAGTGGCATGGCTTCAGCACACTGTTTGTGTTCTTTTGATGGCCCTGTGAATGTACTGTTCCCTGTGGAAGTGATGTGTGCACAGAGAGAGCTATGCTGGTGTGGATATGTGATATAACTGATAGTGTGTTTCCCTTTGTAGCTGAATCCTGGTTTTTGGTACGTCTGTAAGGTGAACTTTGATCTTGGCATCGTCTGCACTGCAGATTTTTTCTTGTCTTGCCAATGCTTATTCCCATGAACAGTAATTAATTCTAATTATTGTGATGTTTGTGGACATCATTTTGACTAGCTTCCTTATTTTTGATCTTGGTGTATCTTATACGCAAAGAAACTATGAAATGACACTTTTCTGAGACCAAAGTCAGGCTGTAGTTTTGTAGTTGAAGTTAACAAGCAGATTGTGCTTAGCGAGATGTGCAAAGGTTCACAAGAATCCAAGAATGTCAGAAGATATGCAGTTCAACCAGCTTCCCCAGGCCTGTTGATGCAATGCTGGGCTTGCAAATTGGGATGTACAGACAGGAATGAGCTGCCTCACTCACTTTAAGAATCTGATTGACTTTGCAGAGGGTAAATGCTGCTTCACATATGTGTGAGTTCAAATCTTTCTCATAGTTCCTGGAACAATCTGAGTTTACATCTCCCATCAACAAAACTAGAGTATTTTGCAGAATGAGCACAGCACAGAGTGAGGAAAAGGAGGTAAATACTCTACAAGTGCAGCACCAGGATTCTTTTAATAAACGTTCTCTGCTGGCTGGTGGCTTTTAAATACACTCTCAGTAAATTAACAGGTCAGACAGGTTCTGCCTGAAAAGAATATACAGACCAAGAGTTCTTTTATTTGTAATTACGAGAGTGGATGAAAGCAAGGTGTGGCCTTTGGCCCGGGAGGAGAGTCAGGATCCGACTGGCTTCTGTGCCTTCGGGTGAATCTCTTGCAGCTGCGGTAGAGGTGTGATACTTGCCTCAGGAGGAAGCCGAATATATTCACGTTTGCAGGGTTCCTTGCAGGTAGAAATTCTGTGCACACAGTATTTCTAATATGTTGTCTGTATTACATGTTAGAAAACTAACCTGTTTAAAAATAAAATACCAGTCACATGGCTTCAGTTTAGGTGCACGTTTCTTCTCTTTGTGGAAAATAACTGGAAAATATGTAACTGCTTCAATTTTGTTATAGATGTACAAGGATCTGACTTCAGAGAAAGCTAAAGATGGTGAATTTTTCCTGAAATAGAAGATGTCTACATGACTGAGTGCATTTGGTGAATGAGACACCTCAGAAGAAAATGTATTCTGACAGTCTTTATCTATCCACACCTTTTAGAAGTTGTGTTCTGCCAAACCCAAACATTTTAGCACTTCACGATTGGCCTTCAGAAATGTTCAGTTAAAAAGTTTTAACTACTTTCTAGTTTTGAGCTCATGGACTCACTTTGAGGCCTGATTTACATGACTTTTTTTTTTTTTAATCTGTTAGAATTAAAAGCTGAAAAAAAAATTAAAATGCATGCAATGTCTTCAGATGCCCATGGGAGAAATGGGGCTTTGAGAAAAACATCAGTATTGCAAAACCTTGCAATATCGTGTACTTGCAACATAAAGAACATGGGGGAAAAAAGGGGCAAGGTCACTGCTAGATACTACTTTTTTTAGGAGTGGAGTCTCCTTATTTCACTTTACACGGTCTGTTATAATACTCAAAATATGAAAGTAAACACTGTTCTGGGCCACTCGGGATTCAGTTCTGTCAGCGCTGGCCCGTCTCTGCTGGAGTTGATTTTTCCTGAAGACGTGCGTGTGAAACGCTTGGAAGCGATGAGCTGCAGTGCCGTAGGTTTGACTCGCTGTTACCGAGGTGATTTGCATCCCGTGCGAGGCAGGTGTGGACAGGAGGGGTGATGCCCTGCGGAGGAGCAGGGCTGGGCGCTGCTCCAGCTGTGCAGGCTCACCCTGCCCTCCAGCTCCAGGGAACAGCTCCTGTCGGCTCCTCTGGCACAGCCAGGGCACAGGGAGATGAGTGGGGGCTGGGACTGGAGCTGGGACTGGAGCTGGGACTGGAGCTGGGGCTGGAGCTGGGACTGGAGCTGGGGCTGGGACTGGAGCTGGGACTGGAGCTGGGACTGGAGCTGGGGCTGGGACTGGAGCTGGGGCTGGAGCTGGGACTGGAGCTGGGACTGGGACTGGAGCTGGGGCTGGGACTGGAGCTGGGACTGGAGCTGGGACTGGGACTGGGGCTGGGGCTGGGACTGGAGCTGGGACTGGAGCTGGGGCTGGGACTGGAGCTGGGACTGGAGCTGGGGCTGGAAGCTGGGACTGGAGCTGGGACTGGGGCTGGAGCTGGGACTGGAGCTGGAGCTGGTTCCACAGCGACACTCTAGGCTTTGTGTGGAGACCCCTCCTTGGGCTGTTTTTTTCTTTTAGAGGCAGCTTTGCCACTGGGACGTTTGAACCACTCCCCAGATGGTGGCAAAGGTGGGGCTCAGAGAAATACAACACTGGGAAATGGCCAATGTGCACTGG
Source organism: Myiotriccus ornatus (assembly GCA_036023395.1). NCBI lineage: Eukaryota > Metazoa > Chordata > Aves > Passeriformes > Tyrannidae > Myiotriccus > Myiotriccus ornatus. Next base: position 18,756,916 of record JAYRBT010000023.1, on the reverse strand, counting down.
TTACTTACTGGCTCCACTCTTTTAATTGGGTATTTGTCACTGTACTTTGTAGGCTACAAATATGTGCAAAGACAGTACAGTTTTTTTTTTAACATGGTATGACAAATTTTGACTTATGGGAGATGTGGTGAATTGTGTCACTAATCCTCTTCCACTTCAGCCCCTGGCATTGATTTTGGTGGCAGTATTGCTGTCTTTGATACAGGTTCTTAACATTGTTTTGTGGAGGATTTGATTTATGCATCTGTAGATAGAAAATAAGAATAATTTGAATTTTTCTTGTTTGAAATGGTTTTAAATTTCTTCCAAATCCCCTAAGTACCATTGTCAAAAGTGTATTTTAAAATACTTATAAGAACGCAGAAGGATTTAGTAGAGTATCTACTTGAATAAAGTATGTGAGAAAATTAAACATTTCCAATTAAAAAAAAAAAGAGAAGCAGGGTCATCAGTTCTCTTCAAGATGTATATTGCTAGGATTTTATGTATTTGTTTATGTTTAATTATGCCAATAGCATGCATGTGGGAATGTATTTCACGTTAGTTTCTTTTTAATAAACTGAGGCAATGATGGTATTGAGAAAAATGAACCTGGTTTTCAAAGTCATTATAGATACACACATGTATGTACAGAACCTGTAACTTCACTCAGAGTGAGTTACCTATTTCCAAAAATAAGATAGGGAATAATGCAGACAATAATAGAGAAAATCCAGGAATTATTTTCTCCATATTTAGAAAAACCTCACATTAATGTTGATGGTCTGTTTTGGAGGAGGGATTTGAAGTCTGACCTTTGTGTACTTTTACTGCCCCTGTAAAAATCAGTTGAAGTTAAGGAGAAGCCCAGAGGTGTTGGTGCCCGTATTGTGGATGTTCCTGTGGATCCTGGTTCTGGCACAGGGAGCTGCTGGGCTCGGGTGTCTCCAGCACTGAACTGCTCAGCTGTGAGATCAGGCAGAGCGAGGGGAGCTGTCTGAGGGCAGGGCGTGCTTTGGGAGGCAGCAGTGGATGTTGGCAGAAGAAGACAGGAGCTGGGACTGGTTAGGCAAGAGTCTGGGACAAGCAGGTACTAGTCATGAATCACTGAAAAGGAACATGGGAGTCTGGGGCTTGGGTGATAAGGCAACCCAGAAAGGAGAGGACTGGGATAGGAGGAAAACAAGATGGGCAGGAGGGGCTGGGAAGCATTTTGCCTGCTTGGTGGATATGAGGAGTTCAGCCTCACTCTTAAACTCTGTGGGTACTAGTTTTGTGGAACAGGGATGGGGGCAGTTCTGTTCTTTGCAACTTGCCCTCTTAGGGAAAGGCTCTATGTTGAAATTCTGTGTTGAAGTTTTGAAATTTTGAAGATGGTGATTAAATTCAGCTTCTTTGTTAAAAGTGGAGGGTATAGAGCACTCTTGACCTTAAGGTATTTTTCACTCAAGGCCATAGTCTCACTTGCTGAGAGGGGACAGTGAAAGAACTATTTGATATTTGGATGTTTTTTTCTGCACTGCTTAGTGTGGAACCTGAACGCTGTTTTCTGCCAACTGTCCAAACAAAGCCCAACAGTCAGGATTGTTCAAGTCCTTGTAGGTTTTTCTGTGGCTGTCACTGTGCTGCCACAAAGCTTCACAAACCTTTAATTAATCTTCACAACACCTTTTTGGTATGATCCAATTTAATCATTATTCAGGACCAGAGCCAGTGAATCTTTCTTTACTCAGAATGTGGTGAGGTCCTGTGGGAATAGAGCCTGCGAGGTAATCAAGTGTGATCATGCAGTGGCAAAGCAGGGTTACCCCAAAAAATCCCTTTCCCGGTATTTTTTAACTTGTCAGTATTTGATTTTTACCATCACTATGATATCCCTTAAACCTATGACCTGTCTTATGAAACATATCGTGGAAACAGTAGGATGTCTCCAGCTCAGGGATGTTGTTCTTGTATTGGTTTTTGTTTTGTAACCTTTTTGGTGCTACTTCTTTTTAAACAAAATCACAGCTAAAAATGCTGACAAAACCAGACTTCACCTGGGGGGTGTGTGTGTGCACATTTTGGTGCCATGTAGCTCATGAAGCAGTTAGTCAGGCAGCTCACGCACCTTGGAGTCAGTCTTGCTTCCAGACCAGTTACGAGGACTGACATAAATTCAGTTATGCTCAATATTAAGGTTGTAAACTGAGAGCCTTTGATTTTGAGGATACAATATCATACTTTCATGCATGGTTTAAATGCTTGTCGGTGCATGTTGTGTCTATTGGCCTCTTCATTTATCATTGTCTCAACAAATCAGCAGTTCAGGCCAGCGATGTGACTCCTCATTTAATTGTCCTGGCCCAGCCCAAGCAATCATTTTCATATGACAGTTCAATTTCTCTAACTTCTGGAAACAACAAGCCTGGAACTTTTGGCAATAATATGACTTCATGGAATTAGCTCAGCTCACTTCCTTCAACTGATTTATTTTTTTTCCCCTTGCTTAGGAGCTGGGATCTGTCTATAGAGGAATTTTGTCTACAGGGAGTCTTTATCAGAAGGAGCTGGTGGGACCATTTCCTCTTTAGCCACCAACCCTGTTACAAAATAATGCCTTTTTTACCCTCTGCTCTTGAAAGAAGAGTATGTGAACTCCAGTATAGCCAGGATGACTTTCTCTTTTTCTAGCACTTTGGGAAGAAGATGGTGTATCACTAGGTTAGTAGAAGCAAACATTGCTTATCTTGAGTCCCCATTCCTGTAGCTGAGAGTACCTGTAGCTCAAGAGAAAGGAAATAAAAGGTCAAGAGGAAAAGGGCCGAGACAGAGATAAAGTAGTGCAAGGCTAAGAGTGTGACCTGTGACTTCATGTTTGGGGTATCAGGATCCTAGGATTGTGTATCTTTTGGAACTGTGTGTGCTTGGGCCTGTCCTGTGACTCCAGGGTTGGCAGCAACCAGAAGCAGAGGAGCTGAGTAGCTGAGGCTGCTTTGGAGGGGAACGGGCAGAGGGGATTTTGAAGCCTTGGTTATGAAGTATTATTTGAGTGGGGAGAGCTGGGAATTTGTGGTGAGGGAGGATGGGAGGCGCTGGGTAAGTTTGGGTTGATGAGAAGAGGAGGTTCTTAGTGCAGGAAGAGAAGGACGGAATTTTGTGCAGTTGGAGAACACATCTGGAGTAAGGTTGTTGAGATCATTGGAAGGAGACAGAGAAGCTTGTAGATAAGAGAATGATAAAATGGGAAACGCTGTAAAAGGCTGAGGAAATTTTGGGGATGTTCTGGAATATTTGTCTTGCTTGAGAGGCGCTGAATAGAGTTGATTAACACCTGATACATGGGCAGTGTTCTTCAGAGGGGAAGTTTGACGACTTTATGGTAAATGAAACCTAATGTTTGGGTTTAAAATGGCATTTTTAGCACTGCAGTTTGGAAGCCCCATGTTGCTGTTACGCTTTCCATGCTGGGCAGTGGTCCCTTCCATTAAAGGTGGTGAGTGACCCTTGTGAGCACTGTGTTCCCTGAGAAAAACAGGGACGCTCCGGGAAATACATGTAAATACGGAATTGGTGGTTTTGACAGAAAGCTGGAAGTTAATAATAAATGTCTTTTTAATGCAAATCACAAAAAAATTATTTAATCGTTCTTGTTTCTGTTTCATTTTGGAGTGAAAACAGCAAAAGCACAACAAGAAAAGCTAGTGTTGATGCCATTGAAAAATAGTTTTGGTTGAGAATTTCCAGCAATCTCTTGAGTTTCAGACTAAAAATGACCCTTTTGGAAAGAAACATTTCTTACCTTGTGTGGACCTGGAGAATTGGAAATGGTACCTTTGATCCACTGGAAAAAGGAGGATTTTAGCTTCCTATTCTCTGTTAGTGCTTGTCACGGGTAGAAAGCAGGAATGTTTGAAGCTGATGGTTGTTTTTTGGAACAGGAAGAGCTTGACTACTTTTGTGAGGTTTTCCCTGATGGGGGCGTTATTTCTCTGTTTCTGAGACCTGTGAATTTGGGCTTATGGGCAGTGAGGGCATCCTCTGCAGCAGGCAGTGCAATTAGTCCAACTTTTAACATTCCACATGTGTGTAACGTAACGTGCACATGTGTGTGTGTAAATCCTAGACAGCTACAACATATTCTTTCTCGTAATGCTACTTTAAACAATGCAACAGCAACACTTCATGGTTCTTTTTTCTTCTTCTATTTGAACCAGAGGACATCCATCAGCATCATAAGCAAAGGTGCTGTTCTCTGGCTGGCTGGCTTTTTATGAGTGCTGCAGTTTGGGATAAGTGAGAGTGTGTTTAGGGTTTCTTAATGTGATAAAAACCAACTTATTGCGGTAAAATACTTTAAAAATATTAGAGAACGAGAGCCTCAGGTGGAAAAGAATAGTCTTAGAACTTCAGGGAAATTTCATTCTAAGTTAATGAAGTAGATTGCAAGTTATAAAATTGGGTTCTGTAGTAGGTACTTATTAATATTTTCATCTTAACATTTAGACTAAGTAATTGCTTTAACATTTAGAAGCCAGATTAAATTTGTTTTGTAAGAAAAGTTGTGATTGATTTTGCTGCATGGGATAGCATTGGGATGATCTCATTTATAGGGCTGCTACCTGGGTTACTGTAATGTTTAGTCTGTGTGCAGACAGGGTCAGCTCCACAGATATATGTCGACAGGGAAGCTCAGTTAGGGCCTGTGCGTGTATATATTTTATTTTTATATATATATATATCTTACGTCTCACCAAGTGAGCTGTAAGGGGAAATGTTTTCAAAGACTTTAGTAATCTTAGAGCTCTTTGCTTTATTTCTAAACCCTGTAATTAGTGGGTTGTGGAAGCTGGATTTGCTTCTTCCCAAAGCTGAGGGATATGCACAGTAATTTTGAAATCTAACCTCTAAACAGGGGCTGGCTCCTGACTTTTCTAAGAAAAAGTATTTGAGATGCCTCAGCATGAAGCTGTTTTAGAATTGGCTTTTTTCTTTAATACTCTCGTATTTTTTTAACTTCTCATTTCTCGTATTGGAAGATTATGAAGTGTTTCCTTTGCCCTGTTAGCACAGTAGCAGGGCAAGGCAAAGTTAGCACTTCACTGTTTGCATCTCGAGGCTCTGATGGTGTTTGAGACTCTTTGTAGATCAAGTTTAATTATGTTTGTGATTATCATCAACCCTTCAAAAATTTATATTAGCAGGCAAATAACAGGAAAAATTATCAAGTTTTTCATTAGCACATACCAATTTTTCAGCCTAGATAAACTACACTTATCTGTTATGTATTCTAGCTGCATTATAGTGTTGTCAGCCCAGCCTAAGAGAATAAAAAGATAAAAACCCCAGCAAATTGTGAATTGTAAGGTACCATTGAGAAATGAAAAAAAATCTTGGTAAACCTGATCTCAAGCCCGCTGCTCAGTTTGAGCATGCAGTCAGAGAACGAGGTCAGGATAAATCAGGTGCTATTGAGTTTTCTCCTTTGTGTAGCATTTGGAAGTGATCTCCTGGTTTGTTCCCTCCACTGCCCCGCAGCCTTTGGCAGGTGTGAAATAGTTCTTTAGTTCAGAAGGAACAGGAGATGTGTGCTTTCCAAGCCCCTGCTCACCATCAGTTAAAAGCTTTTAAAAGCACTTTAAGCTTGGAAACAACCAGGAGTTGCAGCTTTTGTGCCACAGCCAGAGAACATAAGGTGATGGAAGGACACGGCTCTAGTCCCGGGTCAGTGTGATCCCAGTGATGGGAGTGAAGTGGCTGCTTCCAGTTGCCAGCTGTGTCTCTTTGGAAACACCAAGTACCTGCTGAAGCAGCAGCTGCTGCTGGAGGCCTCACACAGGACCTTTGTGCCCATTTTATATGTTCACCCGTGGAGCTGGATGTCACTATTGCCAAAAAAAAAACTCAAACCCTAGTGGGAGCTCAGGGAAGAGTTGCCTGTGCCCTGCCTTGGGCCCTGGATTTTCTGTCCCCTCACCCTGTCCTCAGTTCCCGTGTGCAGATGGGCTATGATGTGAGAGCGGGTGTGTTTACTTTGGGGTAGGAGACAAACAGCTTTCTGACGATGATGGGGGGGCAGGAACTGAAAGGTAGAGGGAGAGGGTTCTTGCTGATGAGGGCAGGATTTAATTAACCAAAAGACTTTGTGAGTTGCTAAGCACCTCAGAGTTTTTTGATATGAAATGGCTGGTTCTAAATCTTTAAATATTTACAAATAACTGATCTGAATTTTTTATTTACACTCACAGTGATATGCTATTTAAAATCTGTATCTTCAAAAAACTAATACAGAATGAGATCTGCAGTACAGCAAGATATTTTTTTAAAAATAATAATAAAAAAAAATCCAGCTGCCAGTCCAGCCATTACCATCCATTCCTGGGCCCTAGAAGAGCTTGCAACTCCAGATGTTCTTGGGCATCACTATATTTTTGGTTTCTCTGGCATTTTACTTAGTGGGAAATGGAGCCAGGGTGCCTGCTGGGAATAGAGTGATTCCTGACGTTAAGTTACCCAGAAGTTTGTGAGTCCATACACACTCAGAAACAGAATTCCTTATTAGATAATACTATGTTTGGGTTTTTTAAGCAACATTGAGTAAGTTAGAGTATGACAATGATGAAAGAATATGTAAATTATTTTGTTACAACTTAATATTGGGCGTAAGTCTACTGTTTCAGTCTTGAGAAGCTCCACTGATAATAGCAAAAATATCTTTTGTGTTCTCTAATGTCTGGCATGTTTTTGAAAGCTTCAGCTAGTGAAGGATGGGTAAAACAAGAAGTCAAGCACTAACTTTATTCAGAGACCCTCTAACTGGTGGGGCTTTTTTATTTATTTTTTTTTAAGGCTGTGAAAGGAAGCAGGTAGTTTGTGATTAAAATCTATTTGCAATGTACCTTTTATGATAAAAAAAAAAAAAAAAAGAAGAGTCCATGTCTGAAAGAATGTGTGTTTTGATACCTTCTGTTCACTGGTGCAGTTGACAGTACTTAACGCTTCATGAGAAGTGTATAAAGTTGGTGTGTTTTGTGGTATCTGACTCACTGAGCAGAGCTGTGTTTTGCTCTCTGTGGGTGTCAGAGGCACAGCTGTGAGATAGCTGCTCACAAGGAACTTGCTGCTTGCAAGGAACTTTAAATGTCATTTTTTTGGTAATGTTTCTCTGAACTTCCTGTGTGTTCAATCAATTTTAAATGTATTTCCTCATCAAATCTGAATGTATTTCAAAGCAAACAACCTAACTCGCTCCAAAGAGAATTTTTGTTTTGTTTTTCCCCGTGAAATGTGTTCTAACTGAAATATAAGAATCGAGGTGTGAAGCACAGCAGTTTTGCAGGGGAGTGCATGGAAGAAGAAAAGCAACCTTTTTTCTTCAGGCACATCGCCACCTAGCAGCTGGCAACTCAAAATTGCTCATTGCTTAGTTAAAGTAAAAAGGTAAAACCTGTTTTTGAGTGCTTTTGCTTTATTCCTCCACTACCTCCTTGGTGCATATTGAGGTATCAGTAGATGCAATGTCCTGACCTCGGGAGCTGCAGCAGATAATTGTCCATTCAAAACCAGAATTATACTGAGCAGAACTGCATGGTCACACAGACACACCAGAGAGTGTCTCACCTCTGTAAAAACTATTTTTTCTTCTCTGTTGCAAAATTGGTCACTGTATAAATAGCTGCTCTTTACTGATGATCAAGGCTGAAATTTCAGTTGTCTCTCTTTTGTGGTGTTGATTCTTGTCCAGTGATGCCCATTTTCCTGCTGAAAGATGTGGTGTGGAGTGGAGGCCAAGCTGATAAAACTGCACCAAAGCCATTTTCTCAGGCTCTTCAGCACTACTGCCTGAGGCAGCAGCAAGTGTGAGAATAAAGGGTAAGGAGAGGGCAGGGAAGGGCAGTGGTCGATTGGCTGAGGGCAGCGAGGAAAAGGCAGACAGCAGAGCTCCGTGGTAGCTTGCTTGAAAGCATTTGTTCTAAAGCAGCTCAGTGTATGTTTAAGTGCTGTCAAAACCATATAAACTCTTACTGTCAAATCTGATAATATAGATTTGATATATTAAGGATTTTTTCTCTACAAAAATTCAAGTACAGAATGTATACAACTGTATCTCATTGCACTCTACAGCATCTTCAGGAGGGGAAGAGGAAGGGCAGGCACTGATCTTTTCTCTGTGTGGAACCAAGGGAATGGCTTGAAGTTGTGTCAGGGGAGGTTTAGGCTGGATCTCAGCAAAAGGTTCTTCCCCCAGAGGCTGGTTGGCACTGAACAGGCTCCCCAGGGCAGTGGGCACAGCCCCAAGGCTGCCAGAGCTCCAGGAGGGTTTGGGTGATCCTCTGGGGCACAGGGGGTGACTCTGGGGATGGGCCTGTGCAGGGCCAGGAGTTGGACTGGATGATCCCTGTGGGTCCTTCCAGCTCAGGGTATTCTGTACATCTGTAATTTTTATATGAAGTCCTATTATTGCTCAGATAAGCCGGGCCTGTGTGTTTCTATCATGGAGAAGTTTTATCAGCATTAGGAACCAGTGACTCAATAACACTCATGACATGCACTGTAACTCTTTGGAAAGATAAGTTTCTCAAGCTCTTTTTAAATCTGAAAAATGCTTTGTGGTTCTCCTCAGCTGTTGGTCCATCCACACCAGTGCTTGCTTTGGGGCAGTTTTTTGCTTTCAGAGTGAACCTCCTGACTGCCCTTCTTTGATCTGCGGCACAGAGGGATCTCGGCCATGGACTAGATACTGTTCAGATGAAAAGAAATTGGGAGAAATGCAGTGAGGGTGCCCCTGATGTGCTCCAGCTGCTGAGGGACATTGGTCTGTGTGTCTGAATAAAAGCCAGATCAGGGAAAACACATGGAGCAGAGAAGGTTGAGTCACTGCTCCAGGTGCTTCACACCACTGTATGTTCCGAGAGAGATTTTGGTATTTTCTTATTTGAGAACTGTAGAAGGGCACAGAAATCTTTCGAACTCTACCCTAATGCATGGACTAATGCAAGTGTCTGCCCATGGAGGGGGCTTGGAACTAGATGATCTCTAAGGTCCTTTCCAACCCAAATCAATCTATGACTAACTGGCAAAAGACACTTTTAGTCACCTGGGTTTGACAATGATGATTTTTCTACTCATTAGAACCATTTTTTTTTCCCTCCGTATTTTGCTATCCTTGCTTCAGTACGCTTCTGTGATAGGACATTCTTGTGTGAAGACTGAGCTTGCTTTCCTATGTTAAAGTGAACCAGAAGATCACTATTTATCTGCTATGTGGGATAATTAGAATCAACTCCCATGTGAAGTTGCCAGTGATTCCAAGCCCCGTGGATTTCCCATTACCTCTAGGGGATGCTGTTGTGTTAAAGTTGTATTGTTTTAACATTTGATCTATAGATCTGAGTATTTATCTGCCTGACAGGAGGAAAAACTGTGCAATTCTGTAGGAAGTCCTCCAGTTAACATGAAGCAGAGATACTACAGCTTGTAACTGTGTTTGCAACTATCAATATACAGAAGAGTAGAAGGAACTAATGAACGTCCTGGGGGATGTTAATAGCTTGTTTTTCAGTGTAGGTTCCATCCAACTGCTGATGCATTGATTACTGATTTCAGTTCAGTGGAAGGTCTCTTGGACAGGTGAAGTGTTTGAACAATCAACACTTTTTTAGAGCAGTCTGGATCAAGAATTTGTTGACAGGAACCAAGTACTTTATAGTGACCTTGTCAATATTTAAGGTTAATGTCTGCTGGACTTGAATTTGTTGAGCTGATAAGTTTCTTTCAAAGAAATGGTTCCACGGAATGGACTTTGAATTTAAAATGTAATATAAGAGATATGTTTACATTGATAATTCTTCCCCCCCCCGGCCCTCCCTTTATTTCACGAGGCATTACCTTATTTTCAGCATAGATATTTTAATTTAGAAGTTCATAAAGCTCCCAGTGTTTGGTATCAGTTTATTATTATTTATTGTGAAGCGTCTGAGTTGTTCATTACACAACATTTGACAATCAGAGTGCAGTGTGCTGCTGAAAGCCTTTTCACATAACAGTGATCATTGCTGCCTAAAAACCTGTACACCAGTGACAACTGGTCTCATAAAGAAGAATTAACTTATTTATTGGGGTCTGGACAGCACTACTGAGTATTCAGTGGTTTGTGGACAACACCCAACCATGCTTTTCCAAACACCTTGAAGAAATATATATCCTTGAATATAGAGGAGAATTCATATTGGCCTTGGAACTGTTATGCCCGTGTGTAGCTAAGACAGTGTGCACACCCTGTCTTGTAGGCCAGTGCTCTAAAGGAGTGTAGAAAAAGTGTTCTCTTTTCTTCCTCATCACCTACACCTCCCAGAAAGATTTAAGCATTTTAAATTGGAAAAATTAATTACTTATATTTTCTTATCCTTCCCAAGTATCCAATAAAAGTGTAGCATTAATTTAAATTCAGGGATGCTCTCTATGTTAAAAACTGTTATAAACAAATAAAAATATTGTCCCCAAAATATTTTGTATATTTATGTAAGAAACTTGCATTTTGTGAAAAAATGTTCCTCTCTTTTGTTAACGTTGTATTGAGGACTTTTATTGCAGTTTGTATCTTAAAGGGCTAAGATCTCTCGTTGCCTTTATTAGATGGCTGGTTTAATTCAATGCAGTGGTGTAGAATATCTTTGAGTATGCACAATATGGTCTGTTATGCAAAACTTCCAGGCCCCTACTTAAAAATCATCTTTCTAGAAAATATTATGCGCTACTTTGGTCTGTGTGGTTGCAACGTTTGCAGTAACAGCTCCTGTGAGGTGAAGAAACAACTGCAACCTTGTTATTAGGTACCATCCAAGAAAAGTGCTGTTACCTCAACATTAAGTACCCTTAAGTTTTTACACCATGTTAAAGTAGTGCAGATAAATAACATTTCCAATCAGGAAAGTGCCCTTGTTGTACATAAATAATCACTAAAGGGCTTCTTTACCTTCAACTCCCCAGCCATTCGGGGGCTTTGTTTCTTGGTGTGTTGAATTCAGCGCTGTGAGTGGCCTGCCTTCAGCTGAAGCACCTAGATAGGTAACACACAGGACTGCTTTGTGTACCTCAAGTGAGGAGAAACCTTATTTAGGTTCTAGGCAATCTTCCTTAGAAGATTCCGTAGATAGCGGTAGTACATTTAACTAAACTAGCTACCTTCTTTACTGAATTACCCAGGGTATTCAAGCAGTAATTTTCAAAGTGCCATCACGAAATGGGACTCTGAGTTGCCTCTGTCATGTCATAGCTTCCCCTTCTCTAACAGAGGGAAGAAATTCTCAGGGTGGAAATGAAAATGTTTTACTGGTTCTCACTGTCTACTCTTGTGTGCACCATGAAGATTCTCCATCCCAGAGAGGCAAGGGTGAGCCTCCAAGCCTAAGAGGGCAGAGGGAAGATAAGGACTCCATTAGCTTTTTTTTTTTGTTTGTCCTCGACCAAATTCCCCCAGTGTTTGTCTTTTTCTATCAGCCCAGAAGTCAGGTGCTGATAGGCTGCAGGAAATGCAGACTGATGCCTACAGGGATAGCACATGCTTAAACCCATACAGATGTTCTGCCCTCTCAGGATGAGTCACACACATCTGTATAAGCCCCCAGAGCCTTTATGATCAAGGCTGGGAGTGCAGAAGGAGAGACCACATCCTGAGATGAGAGGGCTGCAGCACCAATCTCCATCATTTCTGTCATCTAACCGGAGCTTTGGCAGCTGTTAAAGATCCAGAGCCCAGAATGTTTAACTACTAATAGCCCTTAAAAAATCCAGCGTGGCTGTGCCCTGACAGAATCATACTGATGTGTGCAGTGCCTGTTTATATGCATAGACAGAAACTTTTAAAAATTATATATATAAAACATATACATGGGAAAATGGCCACTGTACCTCGTGCCTTTAATTTTAATTGTCTTTTTAATTCCTGTGATTCCACTTAGCAGTCCATTCTGTGATTATAGAGCTGCTGTTCTGCCCTGTTACTGTAAGGCATATGTGAGCACACTCATATGCGAGGCCGTGCTAGGGAATGAAATAGGCATTGAAGAATTAGTTTAAAATAGAAGGATCAGCATCTGACCAAAACGTTGCTGTGTGCTGGTGTTCTTTCCGGTTACTGCAAAGCATCATCATTTTTGTCATCTAACCAGAGCTTTGGCAGCTGTTAAAGATCCAGAGCCCAGAATGTTTAACTGCGAATAGCCCTTAAAAAATCCAGTGTGGCTGTGCCCTGACAGAATCACACCAGTGTGTGCAGTGCCTGTTTACACACATAGACAGAAACCTTTTAAAACTATATATGTAAACTGTATACGTGAGGAAATGGCCACCGTACCACGCGCCTTTAATTTTAATTGTCTTTGTCATTCCTACGATTCCATTTATCGTTCCTGCGATAGCATTCTGTGATTCCAGGGCCGATGTTCTGACCTGTTGCTGTAGAATCACGTTATTTTTTCACCGTAAGGCACTGGGATGTGTGAGGCCGTGCTAGGGAACCAAACGGGAGCTGAAGAGTCACGATTAGTTTTAAACAGAAGGATCAGCATCCGAGCCCAAAGTTGCCGTGTGCTGGGCTGTGCCCGTGCCCGGGGCAGGCCCCTCGGCTCCGCGGCTTCCTCCCCTTCCCGCCGCCTCCTCCTCCTCCCGGGCCGTGTTTCCTGTGAGCGCGGCTCTGACGCGGCCCCGGGCCGGCCCTCCCTCCTCCTCCAGCCCCCCCAGCTCCGACACTCGGCGCTTTTTGGGCTGATCTGGTGCACAAAGCATCCCCGACATCCGAGCGGCCGCGCGTGCGCGGGAGGCGGGCCGGGAGCGGGGCCGGGATCGGGATCGGGATCGGAGCGGGGCCCCGGCGGGCAGTGCCGGGCACTGCCGCTGTCAGCGCCGGCGCTTGCAGCGGGTTCCCCCCCACCGGGAACTGCCCTCCCTTCTCTTCCCTGCCGCCTTTTCCCGACAAGTTTGCTTTGCTTTTCCACTTTTTTTTTTTTTTTTTTTTTTTTTTAAAAAAAACAAACTTGAAAAAGGCCTTGGGAAGCCCCCGCACAGCCCCCCGTCCCCGCAGCGCGTTACCCCTCGGCGGGCTGGCAGAGGAGCGTGTGCGGTGGAACCCACGTTCCCCGTCCCGACCCGCTCCAGGCTGGGCCTCGCCTGCTGGAGTTTGGGAGCCGGGAGCGCCTCGGCACCGTCTGCCCGGCCGCCTCCCCCTCCCTGAGCCCGGGCCAGAGCGAGCGAGCCGGTCCTCTCCGCCAGCTCGATAAATGCTGTTTATGAGGATGGACCTGTTGAACTACCAGTACTTGGACAAGATGAACAACAATATCGGCATCCTGTGCTACGAAGGTAATGGTGCCTTTCGACGGGAGGGTAATGGATCCCTTCCACGGGAAGGCAGTGCTTCCCTTCCACGGGGGTTGGAATGGATCCCTTCCCCGAGCGCTGTTGGCTGTTGTTTGTCAGCGGGAGTGTTCCCTCTGGAGATCGGCGCCGGCGGTGTGGGACACGCCGCGGGCCGTTGTCAGAGCTTTGAGGGCAGGAATTTCTTTCTTTTCGTTTGTTTTTTCTATTCTTTTTTACAAGGCGAGTTTTCAGCGGCGACTTTACTTTTTCCTACAGGCAGCATTGCTCAGGCTGAAGGCCCACGGTGCGGGTGGGGGATTGTCCATCGCTCCCGGAGCTGTGGGAGAAGCGGGGCGAGGGCGGGCGAGTTCCCGCGTGGGTCCCTCGGCGTTGCCCGGCACGGCTCTGTGGCCAGGCCGGGCCCCGCCGTGTCCCCCTCGGGGCCGTGTCCCCCTCGGGGCCGTGTCCATTGTTCGCCGCTCCGTGCCCTGCTCTCCTCCCCCAGCACCGCCCCGCGCTCCGGCCCCCGCCGGGAATTACACAACGCGCGTTGAGCTCCCGGATCCCGGCGCTGAGTTTCCCTGGTGTCGCCCCCGTCCAGGGTAGGCTGGCGCTCGCTCTGCACACTGTCAGCATTCAGAGCTCTGTTGGGACGGCGCCTGAGGTAACAGGGCAAAATCAGTTTCTTAAACTCGTGGAGTTTTTCTCTACGTGCGTCTCGAAGAAGTGGTTATGGCTTGGCTTTGCCTGGAAAGAAAGGCACCACAGAGCTAATTCAGCTTGGCAGTAGAACTGTTTTTGCTGTAGCCCCACACAAGCACTGCAATTTTTTTTTTCTTTCTGATTCAGCAGGAGCATTTTCCATGTTCGTTTGGAAGATAACCTTGCTGTAGTTGTCAGGAAAGAAACAATATAGAGTATACATAGGCCCAGGAGATATCTGTTCATACTCTTCAGAAGAAGGCCGGTCCAGAACACAGGGAGCTGAATCTCACTTTGGAAAATAGTCTTTTCTGTCACTGAACCAGCATGGCCACATTTCTTCCCTTCAGGAAGTGGAGTGGCTCCCTGTTCAACTGTTAATATCTTTGTTTCTTTTTATTTTGGTTTCTTTTTTATTTTTCTTTCCTGCATGAATATGTATATAGTCTTTTGAATAAAGCTCTTGTACAGAAGATTGAGCTGAAAAATATAGAGCTGGGATTCAATGGAGTCGAATTTCCAACCTCTTTTCTTATCCTTTCTTTATTAGCACAAGAAAACTAGTTTTAAAGAAAATAAAGAAAGAAAAACAGCTTGCAGGAAAACTAACTTTCATTGCTCTCTACAGTAACCAGTATTTTCTTTGGAAACAATAAGTTCTGATGAAGACTGTAGAATTGTATGCAAAACTGTATTTATGTAGTTTCTGAATGTTTTGTTGAGGAAGTTTGTTGACCTGTAGTTTTAGCTCATTAGTTCAATTCCATTATAATTATACCTAGTATTTATGGAAGATTCTTTCCAGTCCCTTTTTTTCCCCACCCTTTTCTCCAGTAATTGTTATTTAACCATATTTTAGCTTTAATAGTTCAAAAGCAAAAGAACAGCTTAAGAAATACCCTCTATTGGACCAGTTTTTGTTTAGTTTAAACATCTGTTGCTTTTTTTCCTTATTCTTGAAGTTAACATTTTTAACACTAAAATAAACACACACAAAATGAAGAAAAGAAAAGCAAAACTTCAGTGGTGTTTATAGTCAAGTGTTTATATCCCAATGGTTTAAACAGTATAAATACTGGCAACATCTGCACTGAACTCAAAGGGTGTTTTAGAGATGCCTTCAGATCTTCCATACCTCTGTCAGACTATTTCTTTCTTAAGTGAGTTGTGTCAGCAGTGATGGATCTTGTCTTTTCAAAGATGCTGCTGCAGTAGTAACTATATTGACAACAAAGTGTCCTTTCAAACTCAATGAATTAGCAGTTACTGAATGTCACACTTGAACTACTTACAAATAGGTGCCTTCCTGAAAAGTACTTTTGAAGTAGGATAAGATGCAAATACATTGTATGATGGGAAAATAGGTTTGGAATTTCAGAGGAAAGAATGAGGGGCCTATATGCCGCAGGAAAGAAGTGAAGGAAGGCTTAGACTAAAACCATCACAGATGGGTTCCTTATTCCTTTAGATTCTCTCTTCAAACAGTTGTTTTTGCTTATTGGTGAAATGTGTCAGTATCGTTTTATGAGGTTTATTAGTGAGTTTAGTCTTTCATCTCTGACACAAGCCACTGGAACTATGTGCCATTCATTTGTAGCTGCACCTTGTGGATAAGAGATGTATTGGAACATCAGAAACAGGAAGAGGTTCTCCACCATGTGCATTTGGTGGCCCTTTAGTTTGACATGGAATAAAAGTATAATTTGCAGCCCGAGATGAGTCCTGCTTTTTCTTGTACAGCAAGAGTCACAGATAGCAATTTGTTATCTGTAAGCTGCAGGCTTAATGCCAGTACTGAGATAGTCTTCCTTGGCTGGTAGGTGCAAGAACCTCCCAAGAACCTCTGGGAGGTTGCTAAGTTGTGCCATTCGTGATCACACTCCAGCAAGTATGGAAACATTGTCCAAGTGCTGTTTAGTTCATAAAGCAAGTTCTGATTTTGGCTGGTCTGGGGGAAGAATGTATATGTTAACATAGATGAGATCTGCTTCACGGACACAAAAGTGTCCTTTTGCTGAGGCTGGGGGAGAAACGGGAGATCAGAAGTTCTCCTATTAACATTTAAGAGGTAACGGTGTGTTTCAGATTTACCTGGTGGCTTTGTAGATGAAACCTGAAATGAAGTTACGTTGACTGTTTTCAAACATGCTTTTTTCCCTTTCCTTTTTTTTTTTTTTTTTTTTTTTTTAATTACTGTAAGGTTGCTGTAACACTGGCACAGGTTGCCTGGTGAGGTTGTGGAGTTTCCATCTTTGGAGATACTCAGAACCTGTCTGGACATGGCCCTGAGCATCCTGTCCTGGTTTTGAGCAGGAGGTTTGGTCTAGATGATCTCTAGAGGTGACTTTCTAAGTTCAGCACGTGGGAAGTTCTGTACACTCACGTCATTAAAGCAGCCACAGCCAGGAAAAGTATTATTGCCGAGATAAGGTGAGAAGGGGGTCCATAGTTTTGAACCACAGAGTAAAGCCGTTTCCTTTCCTCGGGATTGTTTTACACTTAGAATTTGTGCCCTTTTGAGTGTTTCCTTAATCTTATTACTGGCTTTGAGCACCTTGTGATGCCCCGTGATAATCTTGACTCTGATTAGTGCTTTTGGAGGAAAATCTGAATTTCAACAACATGGTGGGTTTTTTTAACAAGTTACACAGAAAAGAACATTTGAGTTTTGTTTCCCTTTGCTTTGATTTTAAATCAATCAAATAAGAATGTGTAGTCTTCACCAGTGAGAAGAGGACAGTTATATTAGCAACGAGCAACCATCTCAAGCAATTTTTTGTAATATATTTGGTGCAATAGGAAAGAATAGAAGAAATAATTAGAGAATTGTTGACTCCATATCTGGATGCTGATTTTTAGTATTAATACATCCGATAAGTCTCCTACTGAACATTTGCTGCCAGTTATCAACAATGGCCAGTTTAATGAGTAGTGCTTTCATGTCACTGTTTTCTTCCTAAGGAGCTCAGAGACATCAGAAAACTCCTGGGAGGCTGCTGTCCTCGCTGAGGTGCAAAGGCCAGGGAGCAGAACCATTCTGTACCAGGCTGGCATTCCCAGTGCTCTGGATCAAATGACAGGCACTTGATCCAGGCATGTATTCAGAGGTAGAACATCTGCATCTTGTTTTGCAATGGAAACTCACTTAAAGTCAGCTTAATATTGTTTCTCAGAGAGCCTTGTGTTTGATGTAATGGAGTGCTCAGAGTTAAAGAAAACAAATCTCAGGTGATCCTGCTCTTTGACTCTGTCCAGGGAGTTTTGGCTCCTCGTTTCCAATAGAATATGTATGAGGAGTGCAGTCTCCAAGCAGATTTGTTTCATTCTGTTGTTTATCCGAGGAAGTGTACAGATGGTTGTGTGTTGGAAGGCAGATTTCTGTCTTCCTCTCTCTCCCAATTTCAAATGCTTTGGATTATTAGTGCGTTCTCAGGGCTGGAAATGCTGTGCTGGGAAAGGTATAAAGAAATGCAATAAGACGCTAAGAAATCCCCCAGGCATGTTACGAGACTTGGAGCACTTGAAATAGTTTAACAGAGTTCTCTGGACGGTCCAGAAGACTAGATATTTTTTTTTAATGAAGAAAATTGGATCCAGATTTTTGGAGAAACACCCCTTTCTGGTTTCAGGACAGCTTACATTAGTTAGTGGCATATTACATAATTTTTTCAGTGCCTTCCTGTAACAATGAAGCGTTACTTGGCCACAGCACTGAGCTTGCATAGCTGTGTGTCTTCTCAGGGCACTGCAAGGCATTCTGAATATGTGTCTGTCTTCCCCAAGAAGTCAGTTCAGATGTTTGGTATCAGATCAGGAGTCCCACATGCGTTCTGCAAACTTCATTTGCTTTTTAACGAAATGTCATGTGTTTTCTTAAGTTGTAAAGAATAGTTTCCATGAACTGTTTTTGCTGAGCTTGCATTTTTCTCTGGATTTCTAGCATCAGTTTCTTGTATTATTTGATGTAGTTTCTAAATATATAAAATGACTTAAGCACTATTCTTCTATTAAGAATGGGATAAAAATCTCCTTCACGGTGAATTAAGTGTTCTTATTTGTAATGCAGTGTAAAATTTCTATTCGAAGCCATGTAAATTAAGATGCACCTACAGAATGTTCCCCATTTATAGAACATTCTGTGGGTTTTGCCTTTTCGATGTCTTTTATCTTCAGAAAAAAACAAAGAGCCCCAACTTCACAGTTGGGCTTTTCTTACTCATTTCCTCCTAGCATGAAGTTGGGAATATCCTCTTCAGTATTGACATCAAAATTCAGTTTATTTTCCTCATTCATCAAAGGCAGGATAGATTTAAGTAATACTGAAGCTTTTTTGTTTGTTTGTTGTTTGTGTGTTTTGGGGGGTTGTTTTTGCTTGTGTTTTTGTGGGATTTTTTGGTTTGTTTTTTTTTCCCTGGAGTTCTGTTGTCCTCACCCTGGATGCCACTCCAGCATTTGTACTGAGAATTCAAACGAGGAAATTAAAAACCCAAGTATAATAGAGTGTTATCCCACAACTTTCAGTAGATAAGATAGGCAACTCATTTTTTTCTGAGATAAAAGGTAGTGAGGTTTGTAGCAGTAAGTTGAGTTCTGTGTTAATGAGCACTTTGCTTAAAGGCTGTAACTTTTTACTCACAAGTCGAATTTGTTACAGTGCCAGGTCTCTTTGGATATAAATCCAGGGATTTTAGGAGACATTGAAAAAGCTTAAATTGCTCCAGAGTTTGAACAATGCACTGTATTGTATGGAGAACTGTTAGAGAAAAAATAGACCTTGAACAACAGTCTTCACTGTGTGGCATATAAAATTATGAATGGAAAAGTTCATCCATATGTATCGGGTTTGCCTTTTTTAATTTCTGCTTTGCATGAAAATAGCTGTCTATTAATTTCTTCTGGAAGATTAATACAGATGGCCCTTTATATTTGATTTTGGCTGAATAGGCTACAGAGTTTGAACATGCTGCATGCAGACAGTGTGCCAAGCAATTTAGCAAAGTTGTTTACACTAACTGTAATCCAGCAGGACAGAGCCTATAATTTCTCCCTGATAATAGTATAAGGTAGTGGTGAACACAAGTTTCTGGAGAAGTGTTTACAAAAATGGTATTACAGTTTCTCAGCATTAAAGAATCAGAAGTGGTTTTGGTTTTAATTTCTTCTTTAAAGCCAGCCAGTTTTTCCTTCCTGGTGCAGTCTGTATCATCTCCCTGGAAATTGCTTCACAAATGAGCCTGGAGCAGTGGCGGGACACACAGAGGCATTGTTCCCGTCCCTTCCCTCTGGGGGACAACTGACTGGGATACAGCACTGCTGGCTGGGATTGCAGGGACATACACCCCACGTGCTGGGCTCCCTTTGGATTTCCTGGGGGCACGTTTTCCTCAGCTTTTCTGAAGAGAGACAGAGGACATTCTCATGCCTGTCTCTACAAGTGGACTTAATGGTGTGTGGAGCTTGGTGAGCACTGGTGTGTATCCTGGGAGCCTTGATGGGATGGAGAGATGGATCATGCAGTGCACTGAACAGGCAGTTGAGCTCTTAACTACGGTTATCTCTGTCCCCTTGTAAACCTCACGTTACAGAGCTGGGAGAGTCTTAATATCAGTCTGCCACTGACTGTAGGGTCAGGCAAGCTTGGAGAACACTTCAGATCAGAGAATCACAGAATATCCTCAGTTGGAATGGACCCATCAGGATCATCTAGTCCAACCCCTAGCCCTGCACCAGGACACCCCAACAATCCCCTGTGTGCCTGAGAGTGTTGCCCAAACTCTCCTTGAGCTCTGTCAGCCTGGGTTCTGTGCCCACTGCCCCACTGATATCCTACCTAAACTTCTCCTGACACCACTTCAGGCCATTCCCCTAGAAAAGGCCTTTCCTTGTTAGGAAAGATCTCTGTACAGTTTCTTCTTGTGTAACCTTGGTGAAGTTGAGGTAATGGTGTTCCTGGGACGACCACCGTGGCATCAGTTCTAGCCAAAGAAAGAAGTCACCTAGAAACCTCAGTGAGATGATGGGTCATCATGAAAGATCTTTAGAGATCTAGTTTTAGTAGGAATGTCAGTCCTGAAAATCTCAGGGTGGTGAGGACAAAAGTGTGAAATGGATGTTGGAATGTTTCCTTTACCTAAGTTTCACCGCACTGTTTGGTATCAGATTTTTTATTTTTCAAACAAGAGTTTAGAATGTTTCCTTGCCTATATGTCATGGCACTGTTTGGTATCAGAATTTTTTAAAGTAACTTTCCTTTTTTTCTTTGTATTTAAACTTTGTTACTGCTAGTGTTAAAAACAAGAACTTGTTAAACATAGTAGCGCTTGGTGCAGTCCAGCTTTTCCCTCCCTGAATGGTATGTGACACTTGGTGCCTTTGTCTTTGGAGGAAAAGCTCCTCTGCAGTGTGGTGTACATGGATGGAGGTAGGTAATATTTTGGATAAAGTGGAATGTTAGAACCTTTGTGGCACCCTGGGAGGAAGAAAAGGGTGTCTTTGGCAGGTAGGTGCCAGCTTATTTCCTTCTTTTCATAATACACATTGTTACAAGAGTGTCTGATTATTTTAAGACATGTAGGCTTTCACTCCTCAGCTGTTTGGAGTGTTCCCTGTCAGCTGTGAGAATCAGGCATTGTAGTGTATAATTGACTTCCTATTCTTCCAAATGTCACTAGCAGGTTCCAAGAAATATATTTGCTCTCCCAGGAAAAGTTTGGACCCAGTTGTGTTTAAAAAGCAGTAGTTTTTCCTGGAAACCCATTTGACAGGGCAGGCATGGAAACCACTCAGCATTGCATTTCCCATGTTTGTGAGACTGAATATTTATTCCTCAGCATAGAGAAATAGGAGTTTTTTGCCTTTCAATGTGGTTTGTAGGTAGATGTGAGAGAGATTTAGTACATAAGCCCACCATTTTTTTGCCCAGGATAGGAATGGCACTGTGGTATGGGAATATGATCCAATATTGGAACATTTATTATGTTATGTTTGAACTAAAAATCCCAGAACAGCAGATTGGCAATAGTTACCATCTAACAAGTGGCCAGCCCAGCCATCTTTTGCATAAGAAGAGTGAAAACCAAAGCTGCTAAATGGATCTTTTGAAATAGCTGTTGTCTTTTGGGAATAAGTGAGTATTTACTTGTTTTACTAATGCCATCAACACACTGTGGTTGCGCTTCAGAGTTGGTATTGGGATTTTCAGTTTTGGTATTTAATTGCTAATGTTTAGTAGGTCTTACTTCTGAAAATAAATTCAGGTATTTGTGCAATTAGCAGGTTTGGACACTTTCAGAGCAGACCCTTTCAGGAAATGATGGTCTCTTGGCTCCAGATTACTGAATTGGGGTTGTTTTCTTAATGATGTTTTGCTAATTTAATTAAATGGTCCTATGAAGAAAAATCAGGTTGTCCAGGCAAAAGGAAACTAATTCTGTGAATCTAAATTATCTAGGAAGATCAGTAAGTGCTACTCAAGAGCTGGCCAAGTAAAATAGGACTATTTAGTTGTTCTGTTTATATTCTTTGGGAAGTAATATCTTCTAAAGTAGGATCTCTACAAAAAGTGCTCTTAGCATATAGAAAAAGAAGTTGACATAACTATGGCACCTCCTTTAAGGTGGTTTTATACAGAACACACTAAATGAAGAGGAGGTGAGGGAAATGTTGTATGATTCATATAGGACAAGTTTGAACTCAGCCAGTTTCTCAGATTTAGTATAAATATTTATGGCATTGAAGGGGATTTTTTTTTTTTAATATGCTGCCTTGTGCTCCTGCTCTTTCACATGTCCTCCTCAGACATCTGGTGTGCATTGCTGCTTGTTTAACCCCCACCCTTCAGTTTTCATGCTGTGGCATCTCGGAGAGCAATCGCAGTCACTCTGTGGTTGGCGTAAATTAAATCTCCTTGAGCCAGCTGGGAGAATGCTGACGTGCACACTTTTCCTGCTGAACACTCCAAAACCAGGGGCTGCAGTTAAAGAGGGGAACACTTTGCTCTTGTCTTGCTGTAGGCATCACACTGAGCTATTTACCAGAGGTGTCAAAAATAGGAATTCCAGCATTAGCAAGGATGTTTACAGAGTTTGGGCTGGTTTCTGTATCTTAGAAAATGCTTCTCTCGTTGATGTTACATAGTCAGTGTATTTACCTCAGCTCATCAGCCAAAAAAAAAAACCCCAAAACCAACAACTTCGAAAGTTATCTTCCTTACCAGCTATCTAAGACTGTAACTGCTTTGAGGTATGTTTGCCTTAACAACTAATCTGTGGATGTTCTTTTTCTTTGTAGTACAGTAAATTGAACACTACCCTATTTGATTTCAAGTGTTTCTCAGTGGGTCCATTTAGAAACAAGTGTGATAATAAACATTTTAATATATGTATATATTTTTAATCCTCTCTGCAGAGTCCTGGTTCTCACAGAAGCATAATTAATTCAACTTCTACATTCCCTCATGAAATAAAGAGTGAACTTACTTACAGAGGGGAAAAAAGAGCTGTAATTGGTTGACTTCACATAAGTCAAGGATAAAGCTGACCACAACATTCCAAGTGCCTCAGTTGTAATATTTTGCCATGGCTGATAAACCTTACTGTGACCTGCCAGTAAACAAAAAGTGCTTTTGCCTGTTTGAGATGTGCAAATAAAAATAGTCATTAATCAGCTAAGCAGATAAAAACTCTGAAACTTGGACTGATATCATATGGACTAGATCCTTGCTTTGTGTTCAGCCATCATGGAGGGAAAGCAAGAGCTTTTGGAATAAAGTATTGTGATTGTGGTTCATCTGTAGTGGACCCCATTTAAACTGAGGTAGTGGAATTTGTTTCAGTGGAAGTAGTTAAATGTTTTTAGTTGATACAACGAATGAGCCCTTACAGGCAATAGTGGGATTTTATATTGGAAAGAATTTTAAGTTCCCCTGTCTGAGCCACAGGACCTTCACAGGTCTCTTCTTTCAGATTAGTTCTGTTGAGTTGTGTAAAAGGCATGTGCCCATGGGAGCAGGCAGTTCATTTCATATTCTCTTCGCAAGATGAATTGGGATAAGAAAACTCCAATGCAGTAGCAGTCCAACTGTGATCCTGCAATGCATGGATCAGCAACAGGCAAGCTGAGAGCCTATTTATGACCTGAAGCAGTGCTTCCAAACTTTTTAATTACTGCAGTGTCTCATTGCCCCCCCAATTGCCAGTGCTTCCAAACTTTTTAATTACTGCAGTGTCTCATTGCCCCCCCAATTGCCATTTGGTTCCATTAAAAAGTTCACAGTGGTATTTAATAAAGTACCTGTTTAATTTTGGGAGGGGAACATCTTAAATGTGTGATAGGAGGTAGAGATCTACAGAAATGCTCATTCAAGTGAGATGGGGAAGGATTTAAGAGATAGTTAACTGAGGAGTGATATCATAGTAATGCAGCGAGAGGTTTGATTTCTGGATGTGAGTGGTGGATCACACACACACAACTGATGTGTTTTGTTACCCTCATTTTTTCTGCACTTCCCCTGTCCATTTTCTGTTTTGTCATGAATGAGTTGCTTCTGCAGCTTTAAAACAAAAAAACTAGGAGCCTGGAATTAAGTTAATCAAAAGGGAGATTCAGCTAAGGACTAGTAGGTGTAGGGGGAAGAAGACAAAGCCCTGATTAAAGGTCTTTGAGAAGCAGAGTGTAACTTTAGTGCTGTTCACCCCTTCCAGTCCCATGACTCTCAAGATAACTTCAAAAATATGAATTTCTGCTCGTACCTTGTTTTTCCAAAAGTTCTGGAAAACCTGCCTTCAGTGCCCAGAAAACTGTGAGAAAGGCTGGTCAGGCAGTACATAATTTCTTGGTAGCAAACACAATCCCTCCCTCTATCTTCCTTGCCTTCACTTCCCCTTGGAGAGAACATTGATTTTAAGTGACCCTGCAACATGGCCCCATAAACCAGCATCCTTCTTGTGGAGTAAACAGCCCAGCTCTGAGTTAGACAGTGCTCCCATCCATGCCCTGGCACCATGGGACTGGCTGCCTTTTATCCCTCTGACAACCACCAGCAATGTCAGCCCCTGCACAGCTGCACTGACCCTGGGAGTGGGTGGGAGTGCTAATTCAGACCCACTGCCTTCAGTCCTTTTGGGGAGGAGTTAATTGTCTGGTTAATATTGTCTGGTACTAGGTTTTTCACAACTTGAATCCTGTAGTGGAACCACACTTTTCAAGCTTTTGTGCTCTGTGATTACCTCAAATTTTTCTGTAGATCTCGTCATAGCTATTTTTTCCCCAGTAAAATTACTCGTTGTAGTTGCATGTCATGAACCCAAGATTAAGAACTGCTATGTCAGAGGCACAGAATTAATTTTATCTTTTTCCTTATTGGTGCCTGTTCGTTTGTTTTGGAAGACAATCCTGTCAGGAACAGTGGTAATACTTTACAGTTTTTATGTATGTGTCTTTATACCAACACCCTGCAGAAGTTATATGAAATCCTTTCCTCTGCATCTCATGAGCTGCACTGTTCTCTGGGCTCTTCCAGAAGACGAAGCCTTCACAAGTTCTTGGTTATTAAAACGCTACATGTGAGCAGTGCCTGAGGGAGACTGTTACGTCTCAGAATAACGCAGAGCCCGTGGCTTGAAGGCTCTGTGTTACCCACCCTTGCTCGCGATGAGTTGAAATCGTGCTCTTCTCCTGGCTGAGGCAGTGGCTGAGTTGTATCTCAGCCTGCTGCCATCAGCTGCAGACCAACCCTGCACATGAGAAACTGGCAAGCTGACACATCCTCCTCATTTTCCATGGAAAGAGCACAGTCAAAAGATGATCGTTTTCATCTGAATGGCTCCTGTGGTTTGCTGCTGGATTCAGAGTGCCTGACTGCCCTGC
Organism: Myiotriccus ornatus; assembly: GCA_036023395.1. Classification (NCBI taxonomy): domain Eukaryota; kingdom Metazoa; phylum Chordata; class Aves; order Passeriformes; family Tyrannidae; genus Myiotriccus; species Myiotriccus ornatus. The sequence continues at coordinate 18,732,034 of JAYRBT010000023.1, read as the reverse complement.
ACAGTTGTCACTGCTCCCTTGCCTTCCCTCTGTAGAAGGGATTTTGGAGGCCACTTTGAAGTACAAAGGGATTTTGTTCTCTACAATGGATTCTTTGTGGGAGATGGGTTGGAATTGTTCTGATGCTCTGTGGATTAAAGTCTTCAATATTGTGTCCAGCATGGTTGAAGGAGCTCTGTGTCCTTCACACGAGTCCTTCTCACACAGGCTGTCATCAGGTAGCAGAACCAAAATGGAAATTGAAGTTTCTCCTGTGCTTATTAGGCCAAATGTAATTTGCTCATTTCAGCTCAGTTTAGAGAGAGAGTTTGGTCCCTTGTTTGCTGCCCATGGGGATTGCCTCAAGGGTCTGGGCACTAAGCTTTGCAGGACTAGCAGCAGCACAGTCCTCTGAACACTGGCCCGACTTCGTTCCAAGTCCATTCTGAAAAGGAACCACCCACCTGGCATATCTTTTAATAACATTTTGAATACATTTGCTTTTGTGTTTGTATTTTAAAGCATTTCTATACTCTCTTGAGGGCATTTTACCTTCCAGGTAGGGAATTTGGGGGAAAATAACACGGGAATAGAAGAAACTGCTTGAAAGTGCAGTATGAGATTTCACAGCTCTTTTAGAAAGCTCGTTTTCTTGATGGTCTGAATTTTTCCACATGTGGCAAAGGAGTATAATGTGAGAAAAGGTGTTCAGAGCATGTTTATAGTAAACTACAATAAAAGCTTGTAGTATTTCTAAAAATAAAAATAGTTGAAATAAGTGGAATTTTTTTTTTACCTTTGCATAACACCTTTTTCTTCAAATTCTTATGAAAGAAACAGTTCACAGTTTATTGGATTTAATTTTAATATGACCCCATTCCAAGTGAGCATCTCAGAATTAATATTTTAAGCATGGCTGCTGTAGAGCATGCTGACTGTCCTCATATCTGCGAGGAGCACTGATTACCCAGTGCAGTAAAGTTTAATTTCTGTTACAGGATCATATCCATGAAATACCAGCCATCAGAGCAGAAGGGGGTGTTTCAGACCTGAGTATCCGTGTTGCTATCCGCTGACAGGAGGACTTATTCAAATTTGAGCTTTCAGAAATTGATTTTCCTATTTGTCTCTGCCACTTCATGAAAATACAGTTGTAAGGTATCATTTAATACATTGAAATACTGCTCAAGCCACCAGTCCAATTTCTTCTGTTGTGACCTTGCTGTGACTTTGATTTACTTTTGAAATAGATGGCAGGTCTTGTAGCTTTGATTGTTTCAGCTAAAAGACAGGCTGGTCTTTGATCAGTTTAGCTTTTCCATCTTTTATATAACACAGTAAGTCAGTTAGCAACGTGACAAAAGAAAGAACACCTAGATCTGGAAAGCAATGTCTTCCACTTGTTGCCGTGTGGGGGAATGGCATATGATTGTTCTGCAAATTAATTAACGGAAGCTGCATTCTGGTGCTAAGGTTATTATTTAAACTTTGCATGGTTATAGTTTTCGCTACGTGTTCTGGAATTATTTTCTATGTTATGATTACTGTAACCCTCACCATGGTGTTTGTTGCCTGCTTTCTCATGTGTGTGTCCCATAGTCGTTCCAGCCAGGTTACAAGGTGGAAATGCGGTGTCTCATCTATTTTCATGGGACACACACAGGGTAGAACCTTCAAAGATTTCAGTGCACTGAACATTGCCCAGCACTGAACAAACAGCAATGACTGAGTTTCAGTACCACTGTACAGAGTGTGGTGTAGGGGTGCACCAGGACTGCTCAACAATGCAGTGTGTTTTGCCAGGGAATTAAATGGCTCATGTATCTTTTGCTGCCCAGTAAATCCTAATGTTTAGTAAGCAAACAGAAGAATGTGAAATGTACTGTTTTCTGCAGAAAATGTAAATTATACTTCTCCCTTTGCTTTCCTTTCTCTTTTCTCCTCTCCTGTGTTTGGGGTGCCCAAACTGCTGCCTCCTGCACTTGGCCCCACTCGGTAGCTGGGCTTAGCACAGAGATTGGTTCTTCTCTATGAGCCTCTGAAATGCACTGGGCAAACATAAAATTATAACTGTGTTGATTTTTAGTCCCTCTTAACTGACTTTAAATGGTTGATACTGGCATTTCCTGGGAGAGCTGGCACTAAGGCTCAAAGGAGTGCTCCCGGGGAGCAACCCTGCTTCCTGAGCAAACACCCATGCTCTGCCTTGAACACAGAGGAATCCTTTTTTTGACCTTGTAGGCAACTCTGATGCTCTTTATCTGGAGATGAGTGTAGTTTAGCATTGAGTAAATTTGAATCTTGTCTGCCAGATCATTGGATTCTGATTTTAGTCATAGTTTACATGAGTACAGATACTCTAAGCAGAAGAAAGGAACATTTTTTCAGAGTTTTTTAGGAGTTACCTAAATGGGACATTATCTTAAAGGGAGATCTGCAAATTTATGAAGTAATCTCATGCTCTGCAGTTAGACCCAAGCCTGAGTTCATTGTTGGGTTGGAACTGAACACAGCCCCACATTCACAACTGTTGAGGTGTGAAAAATTGGAGTTTGACAGAGGAAATAATAAGGAGCTCTGCCAGACCAAAGCATTGAAATTTATTCCATCCTGCTTTCTTTGTGGCAACTCTGCTGCCCTTCTTCTTTCCATGCTATCCGTTTCTTACCAAGGAGACTCCCTCAGCTGGTACCTGGTTGACAGAGCAGAGAGAATTTTTCAGTCATTCAGTGATCAGCGGGGACTTTTTATGTGCCTTATATGTTTGTGAAGTAATTTGTAGAACTGCTAAGCAGTTATCCGTACGAGTCAGTTAATGCAAGAGTATGCAGTGCTGTTTTGTACAGCTGTGCTTGTACAGTGTGATCAGAGAGAATGTAAGATGGGGCAGTCAGTTTGTCACTGTACTTTGAAGGAGCAAATACCATTATACTTAGCTTTGAGGAGGCAAATTTCCTGTTTTCTGTCTTTTGCAATGTAGTGTTTGGTATATAATCCAGCATTTTCAAGACCTGTAAAGTGGAAAACTGCTTTAAGCTTTGCTACTCATCTCTGAATACGTGTTTTGGAAAGGATCCTCAAGTGAGCTTGTCAGCAGAGTGCACATCTATGCACTGGGCCTGATTTGTGTCTCCTTTGTGCAGGGTTTTGAAGGAAGCAGCGGAAAAGCGAGTGGAGGTGATTTCATGCAGAGGTCACTATTTCATGGTTTTGCTTGCGATGTCAAGCGTAACGTGTCCCTCACTGGCAGGCACGGCCAGATGGAGCAGCCAGGACAGAATAGTCGATTTAATCACTGTATTTTGGCTTTAGCCTTGGGTTTTCTGGCATACAGGTCCTGCACAGTGGTAGCCAGAGCTTGGTTCCAGGAGTGTTTTTCATATGTTTTGTAAACAGAGGAGAGCAAACTTTTGCCAGTTTTTCTGTATCTGTATGTGACTTTCTGGTCTCCTTAATTAGCCTTTTTGTTATCATACCAGAAAGTCTGTAGAATGTGTGTCAGATAAGGGAATCAGTAAGTTGGCTGCTGAAAAAAAAACTATTAATTATAATAAAAAATATTTCCAAGATCTGATTTCATAGCAGCATTTTTTGCCTTTCTGTTGCCACTAATACTTAATTTTTTGTTGTCTTGTAGTTCGCTGTTTTATTATGCTCTCCCAATAGGCCTGTTTAATATATTCTAAAGGAAATACAACTACCATGACTTTGTTTATAGTGTTTGACAGACTGCTTCCCAGAATTAAGTCTTATTTAATGTATTTTGAAGAAGCAACCCAACAATAAAGTAATGGTAAAAAATTATAATTCCACATAAGGGATTTTGTTTGCTTGTCTGAGTGGGGGTTATACAGATTTTCAGAAATTATATAAATATTATAATTTGTAACTGCTTCTTAGGATGTCTCTTATGGTGACCAAAGATTTCTTACTGAGGACTCCGAATTGATTAATTCATTGTCTTTGCTCAAGCAAGTGAAGCAAATCTGCCTTAAATTACACATTTTTAAGGTTGTCTGTTTCACACAGATCTAATTTCTGGGGAATTTCCCAATTTCAGGGATTTCAATTTCCTTACTGTACAGTATGCTGTGAAGTAACACCCAGATTTTGGATGTGCAGCTGCCAAAATCTGCACATTGATTCTCTGATGCTGTATTGCAGTTCTTCCATTTTGATAACTTGTTTTGTTGACTTGTTGAATTGAGTAATTTGTGGTGACTTCCCTACTTGGTATTTGATATCTCAAATCGTGATTTTTTGCTTTGTACATGAATTGGAATTTTTATGCCATTTATCCCAATTTATGTTGGCACAGACTGACTTCTGTGTTTTAGATAGTAGAAAAAAACATACAATATTTTATAAATTAATTCCAATCTATTTGTGATTTAATCTCCTCATGATTGTTAGAATACAGGAATAGAAAATAATATAAATTTCATTTTGTATTATCCTTTTCCCACATAGATTGCTTTTGTGATTATCTGGGCTTTTCAGCAGAAGTGCTTCATATGTCACGAAGGTAAATTTTGGTCTTGAATCAGTAGAGAAAACTGCCCTTGAAGATCTCCATGTACTATTCTTTTCTGGGAATCTGGCCCTAGGAACATGAGGCAACTCCTTCTACTACTGAGAGTTTGTCTGCAGGTATTGGAAAAGGTAATTAAAAGTGTAATGCCCATTAAGTAGAGTCTGTTAAATGCTCTTGCCTATGATTTGATTAATTGATAGAGTGGCCTGAGGTCATGGTAATTCAATCCAAGACCTTCAAGGTAAGGACCCTGGTGACAAACACCACAGCTGAAGAATTAATTAATTTTTTTCCAAAGTTAATGAAGTTGTTGGGAATTTACTCTTGTGAACAAATCCATTTATCAGATGCAGAACATAAAAGTAAAATGGGCAAGGGCAGTGCTGGAATTTTCTTTCAAGGAGTTTTATTTTGATCTGTCTTAAGGTCTGTATCATGTCAGTCTTCAGCTGGAAAGATGAAGCCTTTCATTTCTGGGTGGTAATTAATGCTTAGACTTTATGCATTGATAGCAGCCAGCAGGAGAGAGGAAATGGGGAGGGGGGTCGGATATGGTCATGCTATCTCCACAGCCCGTACGGAGCTGCTGGGTCAGAGGAAGGAAGCTAGCTGCCAAAATAGTGTATGTTTTTTTTTCCAGTCTTTGGTAACTCCTGGAGTTCTCAGACACATTTAAGACTTCTCTGGTGTCTTGCTATCAAGTCCACACTTGTAAAAACATGACTTTTGCTGTTGTGATGTTTGTGTTGTGTGGACATTCAGGTGGGGATGCAGATACTGCTGACTGAGCTGTGAGAGAAAGGCAAATAGAGCTGGAGATCCACTGTTTACAGAGAGCTGTCCTGGTGGTGTGTAGGACTGAAAAGAGCCATGCTAGTTTAACAAACATTTAGTTTGCATGTGTTAATTGGAACCACTTTCAGTTTAGGCTGGTAAGTGGTTAAAATAAAGAACATTCCTGCTGACCGCATGGACTTGAGTCAACTGAGAGCGCTGCTGCTCTATAGGCAGACACTACGTCACGGTGTTATCTTTGTTTAGCTTGTCTGTGCTTTTTATCATGTTGCCCAACAGTTTTAATAAAAAAAGAGGGGGTGGGGGGAAGGGACTAGTATGAATAGTTGTAAGTAGAACTATCTGAAAGCAGCAGATCTGGAGTGCCTTACACCAGCTGCTGACTGAGACAAAGGGGAGCATTATGAGAGGCACAATAAATGTGTTTGCTATCTCTGCTCTCAGTTGCAGGGCATACACAAGCCATCACAGTAATGAATTTTGAAGACTGCAGTTTGGGCTTGGGGAATTTTATAAAACACAGTTGTTCTATCAGAGTGTTGTCTTGCCAGCTGCGTGATGCTAGTCTGGTTTCCATGGAGTGTGGTCAGCTGGGGGAGACAAATTTAGTCCCTTAAACAGCATTTGGGGCAGTAGTCTCCTTTGTGGTTTCTCCCTCTCTGTTTTAAATTCAAGTTTGGTAAGGAGGAAGGTAAAGAAGTCATCTTAAATTAAAAGCAGTTTTAGCCCTAATCAAATGTACAGGCCTCACGAGAAGTCATGGTGCTGTACAAATTCAGTGTATGAATAAGCACTTTATCCCTATAAACAGTGTAAAGAGATTTTTCCTCTTATCTTACCCTGCTATCTGGACCCATCTTTGGCATTGTTCTGCTTGCCTGGTGTTGGCAGGATGGGCTGTACAAGGTGCTGAGCACTGGCCACTTGGCCACCCTCTCACTGCTGCCAGTCTGTCCTGTAAGAGACACACTGCTCCAACCTGCTCATCGCTCCCACGTGTTCAAGGTCTTGTTAATTTGATTAATTTTGAACAAGTGGCCCTGTGGTGCTGGTCAGATTCTGGTATGTTTAACTGAAGGCCTTGGTGTTCCCTGCAAATGCTTTACCAAAGGAAATGCATTACCAAATTGACAGGCTTTTTTAATTAGAATCTGTTCCTTTCTTTGTTAAATTTCTTTAAAATGGATTTTCTTCTAGCATACCATAGCATTTTTACCAGATTTTGTACTCAATCTGGATGCTAATATATAAATGCTGTTCTTACCATCCATATAAGAAATGGAAATTTTTATTATTTTTTTAAAGAAAAAAATCTCATTGTGGTAATTTAATATCAAACTCCTACCTGTTGTTTGGGGGAAAAGGGAAAGTTTCTAATTTACTCAATTGAACAACATCTAGAGATTTTTTGTTTTGTGTAAACACCCAAGTTAGTTTTCCATGGATATTTAAATTGCCTGTGTTCCTGCCAGGAGTTGCTCAGAAGTCAGTAGGAATTAGGTGCCTACATGGATTTGCAATTGCTGTAATGGAATTTTGTATTGGAGTCCTCAGAAGTGATCAGAGATAGTACAGGGAAAAAAGGGATTGCAAGTGAGTGGGAGGACAGTATCACTGTTTCACTTTAGGTGGTGAAAGCTTTATCTTTTGACATTGGTATTAACTTAACTTTTTGCAAAAACAAAAATGAGGGAGATTCCTCACAGAGAGGAACTGGTATGATGTGGTTTACTTTTAAAGTTTAGGAAATGTAGGTGGAGATTTCTGCTGGCAAAATATAAAGGCTGAATAAAAAATGCACAAGTTTACCGGTCTGAAGACTCTTCCTATGAGAGGTCTTTGTGATAAAGGCTCCTCTCGTGACACTGGAGCAGTTGCGGGGGCTTCTCAGTTAACACTTTGGTTCTTTGGAACAGGAGAGGTCTGGATGTCTGTCCTGGAGCATTTGCAGCAGGACACAGTTTTTGCTATTTAGAGCTGAGATGGAAAGTTCCTATTTAGATTTGGTGCCAGAGTCTTTAATAGAAATCGTGGCTTGTGGTGTGTTATAGGTCAGCATGTATTTGCTAGTTTATATTATGCTGACTAAATTGGCAGAATGCTTATTTTTACTGGTAAACATTCAGGAGGTTTTCTCCTCACTCCTTTTTCCAACAAAATGGTATTTGTCGTGTGTGGAATTAGGGCAGCATTTTATAAATCATCTGCCTCAGTGATGATGTGAAAATGTGTGGTGGTACACAAAGATTTCCATTGTCAGGTACCTCAGCGCTGTGGATGGAGTTAACTTGATCCTAATTTTAGGTCTGGAAATTATGACTGTGTAGAAAACAAAATGCTTCTGGCAGTGTAAGGAAAAATCCAAATTTTAAACTCTAGCAAAGGTGGCTATTTCAGAGATACTACCACAATAGGTAACTCTGGTTAATTTAGCCCTTCTACAGGCCCCTGATGAAGCCCCCAGAGCATTTTTTAAACATCTTAACTCCCTATGAGGTCTAAATATGACCTGTGGCTGTTAGGATGTGAGTTCCAGTAAAGTCTGTAAGTGCTGGTGAAGTGCAGCACTGTGCTTCAGGTGGTACAAGTAGCGAGACATTTAACTGAAATTGGAAAAGTGCTGTCATGGCTAGGCTTCGCGAACGAAGATTCTAGGAGGGCTCTACCCACGCTTGGGCTCTACCCACGCTTGCTACAAG
>JAYRBT010000023.1:18672811-18723927 GCA_036023395.1 Myiotriccus ornatus | reverse complement strand
TGCCCAGCGCAGCTGTGATCTCAGCAGCATGGCCTCGATGCTCGTGACTGCTGCCTGTTCAAGGACAGACGTGTTGGGAAAAGTGCTGTGGTCATGCTGTAATGCCTGATTAGCAACGATATGTCCGTGTGTTTATGCAAAGGCAACTGTCATTGCTGAAATTATTTATACACAGCTCCTGTATGCTGTGAGTGGCATTTTTGGTAAGTGTTAGATTACATAAAAATTTGTAATCTACTCAGGAGCCTACCCCCAGTCTGCCCGGATGGAAATTCGCATTATCCAATCGAAATTCTGTGATTCCTGTGCTGAAGAATTGTGCTCTTTGTTCACAGCTCCAAAAACACAGTTTTAAAGTACTTAAAACTTGCAGTAGCAAGTTCCAGTTTTTTTCCTTAATTTTTCCCTTGCATAGTTATATACCACACAAGCTTGTTTTGGATGGCTTTTTGTAAAGGGAATCATCTGAGAATTTGAACGTTTATTCACTTTTACATCTTGAATATTTGGCATAAATGTGAACTGTAGCCCTGGAATTTATAACCACATCTATAAGAAAAGGAACAAAGCTTGTTTCACTGTGAGTAGTCATGGTTTGCAGAGTGAGGTAATCAAAGCTCAGTGTTGGAATTGCAGCCTGTGAAAAGGAATGTTTCTGAGTAAAAAAAGCTGTTGCAAAGATGAGTTAGCTCAGCCTTTCAGATCATCTGGGGTGAGCTGCCCCCTCTCTTATGCTGCCTTTTCTCAACTTTTTGTCCCAGCATAAAGCACTGAAGTGTGGTTTATGATGCCTTGTTATGGTACAACCATGTTAAAATGGGGCTGTGCAGTTTGGGAAATTTTGAAAATTTTGAAATTTTGGGGCAATTTTTCTCCAAGTGTGTTTTCAAAGCATGTTATCTCACCTGTCTTTTCCGTGCTGTGTTCACTCTCCGTTGTGTTCTCCCATAGGTGAGGCAGCACTGAGAGGTGAGCCCCGAATGCAGCCCCTTCCCGTGTCCCCTGCGCTTACCAACCACCGGACGGGCCCTCCTCCCATCAGCCCCAACAAGAGGAAGCTCAGCATAGACCAGGGGGACGAGGAGCTAGACTGTGAAAACGACCACGTCTCTAAAATGAGTCGGATGTTCAATCCACATCTGTAAGTGCCTCGCTATTTAAGGTTATCCTCTGCATCTCTCTGTGTGCTCAGATCATGCTCTGGCTAAAAACTTAGCCCTTGATTTTTCTTTTGTTCCAGCTTGTATGAAAGATCTACTTAAAAGCTGCTGTGATTAGATGGGGTTTCTCGTTTTCTTTTGTTTTCGTACAGCATGAAGTAACAGGAATTAGCTCAACTATTTATAGTAAAACATACGTATTCACGTTGCAATTTCTAAAGTATTGTTCAGTTGTTCTTTGTAATCTGCCCCTTTCACTTCCCCTGATTCTGGGCACTCTGTGCAGATGGGGGTGGGGAGGCAGGAGGAGGAGAAACAGAAATGCTTTGCATTTTTTTGAGGCCAGGAACTTGTGAGCCAGCTGCTCCCTGGTCTGCCTTGACAACTGGGCAAGCTGCAGTTGTTGCTAAACATTACTGAGGGATTGCACGCGCTCTGACAGTCAGATGTGGAATGTGTCGGACAGGTAAGGTGTTGGTGAGTGAGGTGCATGTGTTGGGCAATCAGCAAATGCCATTCTTGCTGTGTTCTCATTCCTGGGAATGCAAGCGTGGTTGGCACAAAGTTCAGACTTAGAGAATTCCTTTCGTTCTTGACTGGAGGAAGCCATGGAGCGGTTCAGCAGCACAGGACAGCCCATGCCTGGCCCTGCTGCCTCAGCTCCTGCAGCCCCAGCATTCCGCGCATTCCACGCTGCCCTGCACTCTTGTGTGGAGATGTGGACAGAGGTATTTATCCTCAAATAAATCACCACAGTGTTAGTCAGAGGCTGGGCCTGTAGTCTGCACTCTTGGAATTTGTTACAAATCGGGAATCCAGCACTGAAGTAATGCAAAACAGTAAAAGCTCACAAGCTGAAAGAGACTTCACAACATACCTCCTTCTTTTGCCTAAAAATTTAACTATTTGTAGCCTTTCTTTGGAGCTGAGAGTGCTGGTACTGGAAAGAACTATGTGCTATGTTTTGTGGTGCCCATGCATTACCCAACCAAAGAGATTTATGGCATTTTTGAAACATTATGCAACTTTATGGGGAAAAGTGTGATTTCTATTTTTTTTAAAAATCTCATTTTCTAGTGATGAAAGAAAACACAGCTGGCACATATGTACATTATAACACTTTATATAGTGGAGGTCATAAAAATAATGAAGTCTAAACCAGCAGACTCTTGTGCAACCAAGGTTCGAAACTAAAAGATGCAGGCAGTTATTTTCAGTGATCCTTTAGATATACATTAAAGCTATCCAATAGTTTCCAGTATGGTATATTTTTATGATTCTACTCAGTGGATTCTTTCTGTGATTTTGTACATGAAACATGCATCTTCTTATAATAAAAAGCACTGATTTTCTGTCCAGAGTTGATGTGATTTAATGCGTTTCAGTTAAACCATCTACTGCAGATGAATTATAACCTAAAATAGGATCCATGAGGCCATCTTTTTTCTACTTTATTTTGTAAGTTTGATCTGGCCATAAGAAAATATGCTTTCAATGGAATATTACAAAAACTGGAACTTCTGTGATGCATCTGAAATAGCTGAATGTCTATGTATTTCAGATATATCAGAAAAGTTCACAAACATTCTTTAAATTTTACTCCCGTTTCCCTGCCACCACAGTCACTGAAGGGGTTTTTTTTTCATGTTTTCCCTCTTTTTTGGATTATGATGTTCTGATTTAAGAAATGAAATGGATGACTCAAACTCTGTGGAACTGTCCTAAACATTTTTGTTTGGAGATGGGAAATGTGTTGTAGAAGCTTGAGTTTTTCACAATGAGGAAAAAGACAGTAGGTCTGGGGAAATAGATATTTTCAGAACACAGTAATGGCAGTGTGTGACTTGGAGTTTCTAGAAAGTATAAGTTTGACAGCATTTAATTTAGAAAACCAAATTGTAAGAGATGTGGAGTGGGGAGACTAGATGGCTCAATATCTTTGCTGATAGCAAAGTTTGAGTCTCCTTTTCAGGACCAAGTCCCCTGAAAGCATAGGATGAAAGAGTTGGTGATACAAAATCTGGGCACAGAGGCCACGATCAATATAAGGGCTACAGACTGCACATCTCTGCCCAGATGTGCACAGTGTGTAAATCTGGGCTTCTCTGGCTGAATGCCTCCAGTGACTCCCAGTGTCAGGATGGGCAGACCATTTTCATTTGGAAGTCAGTGCTTAGACGACAGAAGTCTTTATAACCTCCAGCAGCTTTGGTCAGGCATTTGGATCTTTGTGATGGTGCTGGTAGAACTGGGAAGCAGCTGTGCATTCATCCTCTTAACAACAGCATCTTGTGGTTGGAAATGTAATTAAATGGGACAAGAATTGTGTGTTTGGTTCATTATAAATGGTAGAACCTTTCAATAGCAATTTGGTCGTAACTCTTAGGTAGCAGCACCCCACTGTGCTTCAGTGGGAATGAATCCATTTGAAGGCTTTGAATATTTTATTAGGAATCCAGTTACGTCAGCCTTTTGTTTGGAAACGGAGGGCTTTGAGATATTCCCTGCTCAGGTGTAACTCCCTGAAGTATCATCTGTGAGTGTTTTTACTTTTATTGTGGAAAACCACAACTATTGGAGTACAGTGTCCAGAGCAGAGTGAATCAAATGCCCTGGCAAACCTCCTGGGGTTCTGAAATATGTAATGGAATTTCTGTGCAAAGAAAATTTATCAAAAGCTCTTTTCAAAGGAGATAATTCTCAGCTTTAAGATAATAAAATATACTTGAGACCTTGTGGATTATTTTTTAAAAATCAGTACGTGGTGCCTCCCTTACTTACAATATTTTTGTGATGATAGAGGTTGTGTACTCCCAGAAGCTCCTCACTGGGGAGAATGAGTATTTGCACCCCTAATTAATGACAGGTAATATGAAATTCCTTTGTTTGCATTTCACGCTTTCTGGTGTATCCCTCAGGTATTTTACGTGAAATGCATTCACTAAAGTTTAATCTTGCTGAAGTAAAAGTGCTTTTTGCACCACACTTCATTTTCTGGCGCTGTGTGAAGTAGAAGTGCACTTGTTTTGAGCCTCGGGTCGAAACACGCCTTTGTTTTCATGTGAATTCACTAAAATCACTCTGATTTACAGGAGAGTGATTAGGAACTGGGATTATGTGAGAGTTACATGTGTGTGTGCGGGCAGGGTGGCCGTGGTTCCGATCAGGGGTGGTTTGGGGAAGCCTGGCGGGGTGAGCGCTGCCCGGGCACGGCCGAGCCTGGCCGCGGGTCCCCCTCTGCCTCCTCTCGGGTGCTCTCCCTCCCTCCCTCCCGCTCTCTCCCGGCTTCTCTCCCTCCCTCCCTCCCTCCCGCTCTCTCCCGGTTCCCGCATCCCCGGGAATACAAAGACCGCCTTGTCCCAGCCGGGCACACACAGCCCTGCCCGCGGGATGCGCCGCCGCCCTAAGAGTCCCCAGCCCCCCATCCATCAGCCGGAGGTGCCCGGGCCGAAGAGTTTTAAAGAGAAATAACCATTTGAGTTCCTGCTGTGACCATTGGTTTTGTTTGCTCGTGGAGTACATCAGGCTGGAAGCTGGGGTTCGGGACGAGAAGGCTTGTGAACAGAGTATTTTCTGCTTTTTTTCCCATTTGGTTTGTTGGCATTAGGGTTGCAATGAAAATCAATTTCTATACAAAAATCACCTTGTGGCAGAATGTTTGCAGCTGTTAAGATGATATCTGAGGAATAATCATCTCTTGGTTTGTGTGATATATAATTCGGCTTTTTCTTGTAATAAAGAAAGGTCTGCACATGAGTAAGGTACTTTAATGTGTCATGCAGAATGATGTGTAGTTTCAGACATAAACCATCCAGACCCAGACTCTTGTGTTTCAAATTCTGGTTTGTCTTCACTTTTCTTACAAACAAGAATCATGTCAATCCCTCCCATAAGACTCCTGAAGTGTGGAAGCTGCCCTACACCACAAGTTTTTACCATGAACATCCAATGGCATTTGCTCACTTTAATGACACTGTGATAGAAATCACCAGGGCAGCCTTTAAAAAAATCTGTCCTAAAAGTGACCTATATTCGAAGACCACAAAATAATTCAGGTTAGAACAGGTCACTTCATCCAGCCTCGTCCTCAGAGCAGGGTCAGCTGCATCTTCTTCAAGTTTGCAGTAGCTCAAAGCCAGAAATGTTAAGATCTGAAGCACTCAATAAAACAAGGCTCTCCTCATTAGAGAAGACTCTGTCACCTTCCTCCTTACCATTCCCTGAGCCTGGTTGAGAACCCAGAGTGGAAATGTTCTACAGAAAACCAGGTCCTCGTTGTGGAGGAGGCTCCAGCTCCAGCAGGACTTGAAAAGATGCAGAATTGGCTTGCGGAGGTAGTGTGGGCGTTGTCAGAGAAGTTCTTTGCTGCTAACTACTCCTTTTTGGGTTCCAAACTTCATGTGGTATTAAGAAATATGTTTACACTATCACTTTATTGTGACAGATTGGAATTGGATAAAAACCCCAAAACACAATTCCAAACACCCAAAGTGTTTCTCATGTGCTGAGTGAAGCATCTTCACTCAGTCCTCTGGGCACAAATATGCTCTTGAAGTATTTTACGGTTCACCTGGGGCTCTCAAAGCAGTCCTGTTGAGGCTGAACTCCGTATTGCCGGTGGGACCGATACAATGTGACTCCTGTTGATTAACTGGACAGAGAATTATGAGGCAGGTTTCAAACTGCTCTTCCTAATTTTTTTTCCTTTGCTTGAATGATGGACCAAATCAGTCAGATGTATTTTCTTATTTACTAATGGAAATTGCACAATACACAAAATTACTGTTCGGTTGTTTTCAAGAAATACATGTTTAATTGAACCTTCAGAGATGGACTTGAAAAAGCCACCATACTTCAGTAAATATTTAACACTGAGTTTTACAGTTCTTAGCCAAGGGGGAATTTCAGAAAGCACTCCACTCCCTTTCAGTTCAAGCACATGTGAAAGGTTTGTTATGAACAGTTCCAGGGCTAAAAGCAATCTGATTGATAGCTTATCTGTCCTTTGCAAAAAGACCTGTCTTTCAAAGTTTGGGTATATGTTGAAGTACTTGGAAAATCAAGTAATGTTAGCTCAGGTGTCTCCTCCACTTGCAAACAGAAGGGGTTTGTTAACCAGCTCCAGATTTCTGCCTGATACCATGTTTCCCACTTTCATTTTACATCTCATGTGAAGGAGCATAACCCTTCCAATAGTGTGGCAAGGCTCCAAGATGCCTTGTGAGGGGAAAAGCTGTGTTAGTGTTGTACAGGGGGTCCAAGCACCCATATGGAGATTTGAACACCCACTTAGGGAAGGTACCTGGGGACCTGTGCACACAGGGATGGAACATGAATCACCTAGTTGGAAGGGACCCATAAGGATCATTGAGTCCAACTATTAAGTGAATGGGGAATCCCTTGAGCCCTGGTGTTGGATTTTTACCCCAGGGTGAAAGTAAAATTTTACATTGTGTGAATTTTCATATATTGTCATGGGGTGAAATTCGGCACCAATCTGAAAGCCTGATATCTAAGCAAGAGGCAAGAAAAGAACCAGTAACCTTTGCAGATGTATTCTAAATGTATATCCTAACCCCATGGAAACAAAGGTTTAATCTCACTTCTTTCTATTTAACCGTTTTCCCAGATGTTTCCTGCAGTTTGACAGATGTGCTTTTTACTAGAAAGTTGCGCTCTTGAGAATTAGAATGTTATGGACACGGTTGCTATAGACAATGACTCTGTGAGGGTAAGATTTGGAATAAAACGTTACATGAATTTGTGGTTGAATCAGTAGTTTTGTTCCCGGGCTGGCAGTGCCGGTGCTGGGGGGCCGCAGGCACAGCCCCGCGGGTTTAACTCCGTGCAGCCGCATTGCCGGCTCTGGCTGAACGAACGGCTGGGATTCCCAAACATGACGTGGGGGAGGGAGCTGGTGGATCTCCCTCCCGGGGGACTCTCACGGTGACGGGGCGGGCGGGCTGGGGTCGAGTCCTGCGCCGGGGCGATGCCCGGAGTCCGGGGGGACCCTGCCCTGCACTGGGCCGGGGCTGGGCCGCCTTTAAGGTTTATCTGGAAAGAAAGAGAGGAGGGAGATAAAAGGGCTTCACTGCTGTTTCAGTCTGGAGAGTTTGACCTCAGTGATGGGACCGCTTCTCCCAGAGGGGAGGGAATGGTGCTGGGATCCACGTGCTGTGCTGCTGAACGGATCCGGTGTGGATGGATCCGGTGTAGATGGGTGTCGTGTGGATGGGCACCTGTTTGGATGGACCCCAGTGTGAATGGGTCACGTCTGAGTGGTTACTGTGAGGATGGACACTTACGTGGATGGGTCCTGGTGTGGATGAACCCCCGTGTGGATAAATCCAACGGTGGGTGTACACCCATGTGGATGGATCCCGTGTGGGTGGATCCCTGTGTGAGTGCATCCCATGTCCATACCACTCAGCTCATGTTGAGCTGCCTCTGCATTTCTTACCTAACTGCACTGGTGCTGTACACAAACTGCAGCTCCTCATTCCCAATCTAAATGTTTCCAAAGCACAGCAGGATATGCCCATAACAGCAGCTGCTGTACCTGTGGGACCATGTGTGCAGGAGATGGGATATGCCTGGTTTACTGACCAGAGCACCAGATACCTGGTGTGGAAGGAGAGGGGTGGGTTTGGTAAGCCATGGGAACAGCCTTCAGAGCATGTGGGGAGAGCTTGGCATGCTGCAGTTACTGCTGCATGTTGTGTTCAGTGTGGCACAGTGTGCTGTGCTCCAGAAGGAACAGTCGCACAGTGCAGTCACGTTATGGTTGGTTCCGATGTTCCTGTCACAGTCCTGCTTTTACAGTCCTTGTCTGTCCAAGTAATTTGTACCACATGTGTGTGAGCCGTGTGGACATGACCGACATCACTGACGTCGTGCTGCCTGAATGATGCTTCATGAATCTTCTTAGTCACACTTTTAATCAGTAACTTTCATTATTCATAAACCAATACTTTAAAAGGGGAGAGAGGGGAGGAAAATGAGTAAAATCCCCAAACATTTTTGCTTGTGGTTTGCTTTTCTAACTAAAGTCTCCTTTAAACCAGAAGCTGCAGTGAGAGGATACTGTTGATTGCAGAGTGTGATGGCTGACTGGGGCACCTGAGCTGCAGAAGTGCCCTCTAAACATCCAGTGCTGCTGGGGTTGCTTTGGTTATCAGCTTTTCAAAGGAATTACTTTACTATATTGGGAAGAATAGTTATGCAATTTACAATGAAGCTGTTACTGTATTTATAGTGCTTCTAGAGGTTTTGGTATTCAGACTTTATTAGCAGTTACATTTTCAATAAACTTCTAATGAAATGTTTATTCCTTTTATAAACCAGCCTGTGAAAAAAATCTAATTTCTTAAAACCAGTTATTTATGCACTGTTCTCAGTCTAAAGGCTTAAAGAGCCTGGAGGTTCTTTGAGAGTTACTGAAATTTCTGGATGAAAGTGCATTATTGTACTTTCTCTGCTTTTCCTGATGCGTATCAGCTAATGTTACAGTGTGTATCTGATGGATACAATTCATAAGCTTTGAGGATCCAGGCCCTTTTCCCTCTTTCTCATAAGACCCACTGAAGCTGGAAATTAGGCACAATTAATTCCAGCACCATGACCTTATCTTCAGAGATTGGGTTGTGTTGTTAAAGCTCTTAATAAAATAAACCTGCCATTCTCATGTTGTTGGTATCTTTTACTTCCCACATCATCTCTTTGAAAAAAATCTTTTATATGCTCCTCTGCTGTAAGATTTTCACTTGATGAATTTTTTATATGATGGAACTAAGTAAAATCCCATAAACTGGTGAGAATTAAGGATTTACAGATTGACTTAAGATGGTGCCCACTTTTACAAAAACAGTTCCATGACAGCCACTGAGTGATGAACAAAAATATTTTTTCCAAATTAAAAAAACTAGAAAATATTGTGAGGAACAGCCCAGTGAATCCTCTAAGAAAGTGTAACTGCCATTTTTTATTTCCTCTGACAGTCCTGCACAGCTTCACCACTGAGTTTTCCCAAAGCCTGTAGGACAGACTGATGCACCCTGGCAGTATTGAGCAGACGTGTATGTGGCTGATCTTGCTGCACTGGGACATGACCCACTGCTGTATTTTCTGTTGCAGCCTTTCTCTGACATTGCCTGTGGTATTCTCAGTGTGATCGTAAAGAGTTTTTACAGTATTTTCCAGTGACTCGGTATAAAAGGTTTGTTGCATGTGCCAAGTTGAACTTCAAAAGGATGTTAATATGGCTGAATTATAAAAGCTGCACGTGACCCAGTTCATGAATTGGTAGAATATAGGAGGAAATGTCTGCCAGAGGTGTTTGGGTGGGCAGTGCAGTGGGTACAAATGAATCCCTTTACAGCTGCCTCTGAATTTTTCCAGTAACTCCTCTGACCTTCAAGCTGTTTGCATGGAAGCCTCTTTGCTCTTTCCCTATGCTCTCAGATTTTCCTTCATGCTTGTTAGAAACTTTAGGGAAAGTTTGGAGTGTCTCTTTAACGTCATCTTTTTATCATTTGCTTTTCTGGAAGTTCTCCCCTCCAAGCATTCAAAGTGCCTTATGGACTTGAAACAGTTCAGATTTCTGCACAGACACTTTAGTTTCCCTTCCAGCAGTGACTTGCTTTTCTAGGTCCTGTTCTAATTATCCCAATATCTGCATTACCCTGCCTTGCTCTCCAGAAGTGAGCATCGACAGACTCCCTCTGCTTCACCAGCTTTGTTTGACTGTCTCAGAATAAGGTTATTGTGCCTCCAAGTACCCAGCTACTATGGCGACTTCTCTAGAGTTTACTTTGAGATGGAAATGAAATCTTAGTTGTGGGTCCTGACTGGCAGCTGTAGGATTGAGTTTCTGGCATGCTTTGATATGTCTGAGTTTTGCACTTTTACTGAAACTACCTTCCAGAAAAGTGCTCTCTGAACTGCAGTAGCAGCATCTCATAAAGACAGACCACATCCTCTGCAGTGCCTTTCCCAGCTTCCCGAATGTTCAATTCTTCTGTCTTTTGTTCTTCACAGTTGGCAGAAATAGTTCTTCCGTTATGCATTTTTCTAATGTGTTGTGCAGGATTTTCCAAAGGCAGCTGAAGCTACTGTTGTTCTTTCAAGAGGGAGTTACGGAGGGGTGGCTGAATCAGATAAATCTCAAAGGTTAGTTACTTGTCCTGTCTCTTTCCCAAGAACTGTGCAGTTCCTAGGCAGGGTTGGGAGAGGGAAGCCAGAGATATCCCCTTGCAGGGTAGAGGACCGGAGAGTTTCTCCTCTTTGACTTTTTGTCCTCAATCCTTGCAAATAAGTCAGAGCTGATGCCAGCTGTACTCAGCTGTTGGTTCCCACCTCGAAGGAGTTAAACAGAACTTTGAAGATGTGAAATGGGATTATGTTTATACTCCAGAAATCACTGTACATTTTGGGAAATTTTTTAAGCTTACTGCAATAACCAGTTATACCCGGACACTTGTTACTGTGGTAATACTGAAATGATGGAACTTTCTGTTGTTCTAGCTCCACTTTTTGAACAATTAACGATTGCTAAAATTTATTTAATTTTCCTAACAGGCTAATTCATATTTACAGCTGCCTCAGCAGAATTAATGACATCACTTACCATTTCAGAATTTTTCTGGATATTTACTATGTGTTAAAATTTTGTTGTTTGCATCTCAGGTATGGTTTAATTTCTTCAAAAAATTATGGAACTTTAGCATGCGCTATCAGGTGTACCAAAAAAAATGAGAACCTGAATGTAGGCATTGGAGTAGGCTTAGAGTTGAGCAAACAGGCAGTACCAGTGCAGAGCGGAGAGATTAGTGGGCAATTTTTCCCCCCTTTTTTTTTGAAAGTTGAATTAAAGGTAACCTGCAGCCTGTACCTATTGCAGTGAGGTGACTTTGTCAGAGTTTCTGCATTGTATATGTACACGTGTTCCAGCAGTGATGTAACTTTTAATTTAATGAAAAGTTTTACTTGTGGATGGAATGAGTGATTACTTTTATGAAGAAACCAGTGCTACCTTTTAGAACAATCCTGAGTGCTGGAGCAAAGATGACCAAATATTAGAGAAAAAATTCCTGTGAGAAAATAAGTAGGATCTGAGGTTGTGCTAATTGATTTTACTGTACATTTGATTCAGATTTCAGTTTTGTGGGTTTGGTTTTGGCCTGAGTTCTTACATTATGTGGTTCTCTTGCATTCTTTCATACTTCTGAGTATTAAGCCTTCAGGAAGAAAGTTCATCTGTATCTGAAAATTTGTGCTTGATGCAGGCAATAATGGGACACTCCTTTATGCATTTCACAGCTTATTATTGATTACTGTGAAATCTGTCCTCCTTGTTGATTCCACTTGTGACAATCTTGTTGAGATTTTATCTCTGAAAATCCTGTTTTGATGAGAATATAGAAAGTCTGACCTATGTTTGTTTATATGTAAGATTATTCTATTTGTTATTTTCAGTGGTTTACACTTCTCATTTCAAAGGTCGTTCCATTAGCTGTAGCACTAAGCTGAAAAAAAATATCATTAATTGAAACTTTTTAAGGAAAGGAACTGCAGAATTCCAACTAAAGAGGAGTGGGGAGAGCAGGGAAAATTGGTGTGGTGGTGCATGTATGATTTGGACTCTGAGAGAACTTGTATAAATATGATGTTTAATTTTTCAGGCTGGGGCTGGTGCTCAAGTTAAAAATTCAAAAGAACAAAAGCTCTTTTCTGGGAGGAGTTAAGTTTAATTATTGGTGGCTGGAGAAGTTTGAGGCAGTGCTTGAAATCCTGGGTGGCTCTTAGGAGTGGTTTGTAGCCTGAGGCAGAAAGTGGAGGCTCAACCCCTCTCTCTGTCCTTGTTGAAGCACACTGGGACGGGCAGAGCACTGGAGGATGTGCCAGGCCAGCCAGACCTCTGTGACACACAGAGCCCTCTGTAGCCAGCTGGCCCCGGCAGGCCCCGAGCAGGAGACCTGGATGCTCCAGTGCTGCTTCCAGAAAGGCCTTCTGAGTGTTGGTACAAAAACATGAGCTTTAGTTTGGCCAGATTTCCCGCAGGGATGAAGATATTGTACAAATGTTAAAATATCAGCCGTGGCAGAAAAGGGAGGACATTCATTAACTTTCTTGGGAAACCCTATCGTGTGTCCAGGTTCTGTGGCAGGAGTGATTCCTGCAAAAACAATGATCTCTGCAAGTTGCCTCTTTGAAGGCTTTTTGGAATGGAGTACTGATCCATAAAAGGAAAAGGCTACTTGAAGGAACTGTGAAGCATAAAGTTAATAAAATTGAATGGGAAATTCTATATTCATATATTTAGATGACAGTCATTCAGAGGAGATGTGGTTTGAAGAGGGCATTGGGCTGTTTGGAGTATTTTTTCATGTTGCAAATACTTCAGATAATTGGCTGACAGAGCAAAGTGATATTACTTTCAGGTTTTATTTGGGTTGTTGGGCGTTTTTTTTTAAGTGAATTCAGCTTGCTTAAAAAAATCTGAGTGAAGAACACTCAGCATTTTTCGCTATGCTTATGCATCATAGTATTTTGAAATACCATCTTAAATTCTAGTTTTTCCACCTCACAGTAACACAAGTAATGTAGATAAAAGTAGATACTTTTGCAGGAAATGATCCCCCTCATGTGGAGCAGATACTCAGTATCAGTGGAATATAAATCCTTAGGTAGTCTTTAACAAAAGCAGCTGTCCTTTCAGACTTCAGGGTTTGTGAATAAAGACAGTAAAAGGTGGTAGAAAACAAATCTTATAAAGATGCTAAAATATTTAAATCATATTTGACTTGTTACACAAATGGAAGTTTGCTCTTAAGCATTGTGTTTGTGTAAAGAAAACATTTTGCATAGTTGTTCTTTGTGCAAGTGAAACAAACTCCTCTGTACAACCATTTCAAGTCAGAGCTCCGGTTCTGCCAAAGAGAGTGTGATTTCTTCTCTTGGAGGTACAGTAACGCTTTTGGCAACTGTTCTTTAAGGATCTGCAGGCTGGAAGTGAGCGCAAGCAAAACTGTCCCCTTCACTGGGCCTCTTTTTTCCCTTTTCCTTAAGCAGCTGGCAGAGCTCTCTGGTTCCTGCAGGAGAGTGAATTACCAGCACTCTGTGCCAGCGGACAGAACAGCCGCAGCTAAAGGTTCTGCAGCAAAAAATGCAAACAATGCATTTTAGTACCTCTGAGCTGGTAGTGAGGAGGGCTGGAGCATTACTTTCAGTTAGAATTTTCTTTAGAACCAGACTGCAGCAGAATTCCAGTCAGGATGTGTGTGGTTTTGGTATGACATCCACCCGAGCACATGATGCTTGGTAAGTGCTGGAGTCCGGGTTATGATTCACTGGGAAGCAACATGGAAAACAATTGTCTGTTTTTCAAGTGTTGGAGAAATTAATTTTAGGTTGGGATTGTGTGTAATTTTGCTAAAATAAACCTGCAAGTAGCTGGAATTACCTGTGTTAGCAGGGAAGAAGGGTGGTGGGTCTGACTGATGGTCTCACAATGGGAATTGCTATTTTTTAAGCCAGTGGAGTTGCACTGGCATCTACCCCACTGCACACGGAGTCCAGGGTTGCATATGCTGGTTTCTAAGACAAAGTGGAGTCTGGGGATGACAAAGCTGTTTAGACAGCTGGATTTATTTGTAGTATATATTTTTAAGTTCTTTTTTGAACTTGGTCAGAAATCCTTCTTTATAATTTTCTGTCTGTATGTTTGACCTAAGAGATGCATCTTTCCTTGTTCAGTGCACGTGGAATGTTTAAGCTGATGGACTTCAGTGAAATGTAATTATCTTCACACACATGCAGTTTTGATGCCCCCTCAGATAAAGTCTAATAGCAAAACAAGAATTACTTTTCTCAGTAATAATAATTTTAAAATTGTAGCAAATATTCAATTTCTAATAGAAAATTATTTCTAAAGTATCATTTTAAAATAAAATTCCTTAATAATGGGAAATAGATGAATACCCTATAAATAATTTTAAGTACAATTGTCTTACAAGTGGAGTCGGATATCTGTAGGATTTGCTGCTTATATTTAAATAGGAGTGACTAACAAGTGCTGGTGTATTTTCACAAGGGCAGAGCTATCACGTTACTGTCCTACGGGGTGCTGTAACATTTCCAGCTGGGCTCAGAAAACATGATATCTGATGTGGAAGTAGAAGCTTCAGGTATTTTTCTTCTTTTTTTTGCAAAGACTATATAGTTGAAGGTAGATGAATTGAGGAGAGGATCTCTGAAGAGTGGATTATAAAACAGTTCCCGGGCCAGAAGAGTTGTTCTAATTTAGGAAGAGGGCATTATTTGCCTACAGAAAAGGCTGGGCTGGGCCTGCTGAAATTGCTGAGATAACTCAATAATTTTAGGTGTCTTGAGGGAAAGTCTACCTGCTGTACTTGTTCCTGGCATCAGGCTGACCCAGTTTCTTGGTCCCTTCCAAAAACCTTAGCAGGAAAGTGTTGTTGGTTTTTTGTGTGTTTTGGTTTTTGTTAGGGTTGGGTTTTTTGTTTGATTTTTTGTTGATTTGGGTTTTTTGGGGGCAGCAAAACTATCAGTTCACCCATGTTTAGGTCTGTGACTTTTCGTTTAAAGTGAGGATAAGTGAAATAGGTGCTGTTGTGTAAAATGGAAAATTTATTTTGCCTGGGAATTTCAGTAAGTTTGTTCATCAGTGGTCACTTGACAGCCCCGCCCCCCAGTAAATGCAGCACTAAGTTGTTAAAAAGCGACTTATAAGACAAAACCCCCAAACAACTGGTGTAGCTGCATTTTTTGCCTAATTTTACAAGTACATTTGGGGGAGGAAACTAAATTTTTCCCTTGAAAATCAACTTGTGCCTATTAAAACAGAAAAATTCTGAACAGAGATTATTCTTTTCTTTGAGGCAGTGAAGAGTAGGAATGTGCTGGAGCTGTAGGTGGTTTTGCAGCCTCCAAATGGTCATTTAAATTGTAGTAGACCAGATAATATTTTGTTGAAAACTAAGAATTTGGCTTGCAGCCACCAAAGATTCTGCATTGCAGCACGAAGAACAAACCATCCCTACACAGCCTTCATTTAAACAGTGATTTTTGCCGTGGCTTTTCGTGTTGCTGTTTCCCAGGATATCTCATGGCTGTTGTGCTATTTCTGAAGTTCCCCACTTGCTTCCTTGGGGTGGGGCAGGAGGGTTTGGTTGTGTCCAGGAGCTGTTTCCGTACTGTAATTCAAGAGGAGGCTACTGTATGTTAAATATAGAGTGCCCTGCCATTAACTCACGTTTGCATCAGCCATTAGCTCAGAGCGCTGCAATTCCAAACTTTCCTGCTGAGTGCTGCTCTTGCAGAGCAGTGGAATTGAAACAGGCCCAAAGCTGGGAGAACGATTCCTGGTGGATTTGAGCTGCTTTATGCTGTCCAAATCCAGCCTGCAGAGATGTCTGGGAAACACACGATGTTGAGGGATCATCTTGAGCACCAGCTGTGAGACCGTCAAGGCTGGATTTTATGGTCGATTCTGCTAACCTGCAACTGCTAATTTGTAATTAGGTGAAAGAGGCAGGCAATAGATGGAGAGGGGGGGCAGAGCAGGGGATGCAAAGGGTTACAAATTGTATTGTTATGCTGTTGGCTGTTCCCTCCTGAGCATGCCACGGGAATCTGCTAGTGGGCTGTGTCTGGAGGTTCTCAAGTCACTGGTCGCCTGACATCATATTAACCCTATCTTTACCACGATAAATGAAATTTGATTCAGGCAGCAATAGCAGATTTCTGTACAACCACATGACTATTGAGCAAGCTGAACTGTAGCACTGAAGAATTGTGAGAAGTTTCTCAACACAGCAGAGATCTGGATCCTCATCTCCAGAAAGATGATCACTTTTCTAGATCTTACCTGAGAGAGGCCACAAAGATATGGGAACAGGTTTTATTTGAATAAAGTATTACATGGGGAAAAAAAGGTTGTTGAACAGAGATGACCTTGGGAGTGGCGTGAAGATGATGAGCAGGGAGCAATGCCTTTGTCTCTCTCCTTATACGAGAATCTGGGCAAGAGCAGACCAAGCCAGATTTTAGGATAAAAAGAAACAAAAAGAGCCCATGAAGAAAAGGTGCTGGCAGAGTATGTAGTTTAGACTGCGGAATCCAGGATGTGGAATCCATGGCCACAGGATGCTGGTGAGGCTGAAAGATTTAGGACTGGCCAGGATCCAGGACAGAATCACCCCGGGACATCCCCACACCCTGGTGGGGTTTAGGGGTTCCTTATTTCCCTCAACTGGCAGGGCTTTCTTCCCCTCAGCCTTCCTTTTGGAGACACTTTCTCAGATATTGAAGCAGGCATTAGCTTTTTGAACTCGTAACTTACTTCAGTATTGAATTGATTCCTTTTCTGTCTCTGCCTAATATTCATCAGCATTTTTAAAGCTTGCTCCTGCATATTAATTTGCTGTGATATGCTTTAAAAAATGGGGGGAAAACAACTTTGGATTTTACCCACTTACACACAGGACACATAGGACACTTCATTAGTACTTCAAGAATCTTCTGAAGACAGGTTTTGTTTTCCACAAAGCCAGCTTTCTCCTCTGGTGGTTTCCTATGGGAAGGACTGATGGACTTTGCAGTTTGACACTCAGTCACCAGTCCCCGCAAGTGTGTGACCTCTTGCAACACTGGTACTCTCCAGACTGCCAGTGATACCCACACTTCCTTGGGTGATGAGCGAAGTCACTGGTTTGCCTTTAATGACAATTATATTGTTGTATGGAAACTGAAGTCTCTCATCCGTAGATACAAACCCAGCTTTATTTCCATTGCGATGAATGATAGGCAGTTGTAATTAAATGATTCTGAGATAAGTGCAGTGTAGTTTACCTTTCCTTCATTTTCTGCTCTGAAGATTTTCCTTGCTGCCTTGACTGACTGCATTTTTGCTGCTATCAACCATGTCTTTTCAGTAAAATAAACTTTCCTTGGGCTTCAGCAGTGCTTAAAGAATATTGCAGTGTTAGGAGAGGGAGTGGGATTAATAGTATGGCAAATGAGGAGGTGTCTGATCTTAAAAAAGTTGTTACTTTAACTCAGTGCATCTGAATGAGAATCTGAAGAAATTCTACACTGAAGAAAAATGCTGGCTGCCAGAGCTTGCAAATGTGGATGAGTGGCTTCTCCTTGCAGGGAGGAGGCTGGATAGACCAGGGGTACCTTGCTGAGGGATTGATTCTGTACCTCCTGCAGCCCAAGCAAAGTGCATTTCCTGGTGTTTCTTAAAGGGATTTAATGCTGCCTATGTTCCAGAACAGCTTGGAACAACAGTAAGGCCTTTTTTCTTTCCTGCCTTAGAAACAAGGCTTCCAACGGGGACTACCGGAAGGAGCACCGGGAGAGGAGTCGCAGCCCCATTGAGAGGGCAGCTGCCCCGACAATGAGCCTTCATGCCAATCACATGTACGCCTCAATCCCAAGCTTGAGCATGGATCAACCTCTAGCACTGACCAAAACCAGCATGGATGCAACCAGGACAGTCGGCATCACACCAGCACTGACTTCTGTGGAACGGCAGCAGGTACGGGCTGGCAGGAGCTGTGTGGGGGTAGAGTGCTGGCTGTGGGCACAGTGAGGGCTCCCAGGTGTAAGCAGAACATTTGGTGAATTACAGTAGATAGGAGATACTGTTCCTCAGGCAAAACATTTTTTAAAAACACAATGAATGTCACAGGCCATCATGTTTAATGTGAATATATCACTGATGCGTAAATGTGTCTGTGACAGATTTCTTGGACTTTCTGCTTTCCCTGGTACACGTGTTTTAATTGGGAATGCAAAGTGTGTGGTTCAGTGAAGCCCCAGTAACTGCTAGGCAATGATTGATGCAATTTCCAGGTGGAGGGTATCATCTGTGCCCCTCTTGGTGATCCGTGTGTGCTTCCCTCCTCTCTGTCCTGGGTCTCTCCCACCAGGACTAATGAAAAATATCTGCAGGACAAAAAGGGCATAAGGGAAAATTTTGCGCTGAATGTTCCAGGTGAAAGAAGCTGGAATGATCTTAGTTGTTTTAGCCAGCCAAAAGCTGCATTGTTCAGAGCAATGTTGTGTCACTAAGTCATAATGACTTTTCCTAAAGCCAAGTAATTATTTTTAATTATTTTATACTTCATTTCCATATGCTGGAGTGGTTGTTGGAGGGGTTTTTTTGTTGGCTGGTTGTTTTTTGACTTTCTTGCACACTGCACTTGTTTTGGTTCAGAAGTGCTGCCGATGAGCCTGTGCAGGTTCTACAGGAACAGTTAAGTGTCAGACTCGCTTCGATCCCTCTTACAAGTGGAGAGACAGTGCAAGAGAATTGAGTTGTGATGAGCTGCAGCACTGAGAAATGAAACTGGCTCATGTACCCAAATCCATCCTTCCTTCCTTCCCTCCAACAGTTGGTGCCCTGCAAAGGGTGAACACTTGGAGTAGATGGTTTTTCACGTGCTTTTCACTGGAGCCATCAACTTCCCATCCACTGCAGATTTCTACGTGGGTTGGCTGGGAACACAAGTCCCCTTACATTTTGCTATGCCAAACCCCCTGACTTCGCACTGCTGCTCTCTCACAGCCCTTGGCAGTAGCTTGCAGAGCTGTTGTTCAGTGCTCTTGGTTATCAGTGATGACAGAGGAGGAAGGGACAGGCTCCAGTGACAGCACTGGTGCCCTTTGACAGCATTGCTGCTGTGTCCCTGCTCAGCAGCTGCACCACTGCCATTCTGTCTGACCTGGGCTGATTCCTGCTGCCCAGTACTGGATTCCTCTCTCCTGTTATCTTTGATGGTTTCAGTAAGATTACAATAATTCTTCTTGGGAAAATAGGATGTTGAGGTAAGACATTGCTAAGATCACAGAATAGAAATCATACAAAATAAAAAGTCTGGTGATAAAAAGAAACCTTAGGTTGATGATTCATTGTTTGGTTTTGTGCTTTTTTTTTTTTACCTTAACATGTTGAATGGGATTTCATCTTACTCTGTTTCTAATAAACAGGTGGGGAAAAATGTCCTTCTTATTTTCAGCAGGGCAGGGTTATTCAGTATTCTGTTGTACTCACTGCTACTAAATTCTCAATTTATTCTCAATATTTTCATACAAGTGTCTGTATTCTGCTGTGTGCTCTGTACACACACACAGTCATAGCAGGGGACTCTGTAAGATGCCTTATCCTTCATCTTGGATCCTTCATGGTGTTGGCACATGAATTCCTGAGACATTATTACCTGTCTCTCTCTACTTCCCACCTCTTGCATGTCCAAAATACTCTTTTGAAAAGGTTAGCATACATACCCTTCTCAAAAAACACTTTGAAGAGTGTTGATCTTGGTCATCTTGGTCCCTACAGAAAATAAATACACATGTGAAATGCTTACAAAAAATCAAATACTTCCTTTTTTCCCTTTATTTACTTTTTTTTCCGTTGTTGTCAGTGCAGTGAGATGCAGCTAGCTTGTCGTGTAAAATTCCTGTTGTGTCCTGCCAAATGGTGTTAAACCTTCCTGAAAAGCTCAGCTCTTTTACTTTACAGGTCTTGCTCTTTACTGGCAAGAGCAAGACTTTACTGGTCTTGCTCTTACCCTACCTAAAGTACCACCAAACAAGGAAAACTCCCTTCTTCCCCACTGACCTTGTATGGGGGTAATGCAGCAATTTCTGTGGGTTTGCTTCACAGATTTGTAAAATGGACAAGATGTTAAATTACATCAGTTCTGTTAATTTTTTTGAAAACTTAGCAATTAACTTGCATTGAGTATAATGGACTCTGTGTATCAGAAAATATACCAAAGATGCAAAGTGAATCTATTCCAATACCTGTGTTCTTTCCCTTCAGCCACCTGGAGAAACTGGGACATTTCTTTTCCCAAGGCCTTGTTTCAGTGTAACATTTACATAGTAAACAACTATAAAAAGAGTATTTTATGTTTACACAAGTAGAGATGGCAGAGCTGTGATAATGCAATATAAATTTTGGGGAATTTGCCTGTGCTGAGAATGAAAAGAGATGATGTTAATTAAGTAGTGCTGGAAAGCAGATTAATTACAACAGGAAAGTACTTGTGGTCAAGACTGGCTCAGGAGCTCTTCATCTTACATATTTTGTGAGTTACTGCATTGTGTCTGCAATATGGAATACAGAATTAGAGCTTGGAAAACTCAACTTCTGAATGAAAAATGGTAACACTAAAACTTGGGTAACACCAAGATGACAAATACCTGTAAAATCTGCAAAGCCCTTCTGAGTCCTGGAATGACACAGATGTGTGGCCATAGGATGAAACAAACATTTAATGTGTGGCATTTAGTGCTGCATATGGAATGTCTGTGAGGTTGAAACAGTCACTGTAAAATCATTTTAAAGCTTGTAATGATTTGCTTTCACACTCCCCTTTTTCTGTGTGGCTGTTCAGCACTCAAATTCCAAAATTCCACCATTATGGAAATAAAGTGTGGATTTTTTTTTTTTTTTAAAGCTGAATATTTGGGGGTTTAATGTGCTTTGTTGAATTGGATAGTTCATGGGTGTAATTGGTGCTGCTGTGGCTGGGGCTGATTGCTGGAGTGAGTGACAGCTTTCCTCTGTGTCCCCCCCAGAACCGTCCCTCTGTCATCACCTGTGCTTCTGCCAACAACCGGAACTGCAACCTCTCCCACTGCCCCATCGCCCACAGCGGCTGCGGGTCCGGGCCCGCCTACAGGAGACCCTCCAGCAGTAAGTGACATCTCCAAACTCCCCACGGCCTCAGCAGAATTCCAGGAGAACAGAATGGTCTCACCGACCTTACCTGTGCAGGCACTGATGTGTTAACAGCAATAAAACGAGGTGAAACAGTGGACACCTCTTTGTCCCTGCTCCCTGGACATGCACTTTCTATCCATCAGTCCTGTGCCACTGAAGAAAGTACCAATTCAAAGTAAGGGGGGAGAGAGGTGCTCTTTCTTCTTGTTTTGAAAAGCTGCTTTAAAAAAACCAAACACCCCACACAGACAAATAAGTCATTATGTTTATTCTAGTCCCTCTGACAAACAGCAGCCAGGGCCAGCAGATCCAACCATGGAACCGTATTTTAGGAGCTGCAGTTTCCCCAGTCTTTCAATAGCCAGTAAACTCTTACTATTCAGCTGCAGTTGCAAAAATCTTTCCTGCAGCTACTAATACCCTTCCAAAGCCCATACCCTCCACCCAGCTCTGCATGGATAACACAAAAAGCTTTGGAGGGCAGTTGCTACAGCAACCCAAGCAGGAAGTTTTAACTTTCTGCCTTCTGTGCAATTAGTACTTCTCATGAAATCTGTTCAGGCGATACTTGCTGGGAAACCTGGGGCTGTTTCTGTTCATTCTCTCCCACTGCAGAGTGGGAAAGTCCAGGGGAAGCACAGTCCTTTCATTTCAAGTCCTTTACCTGCTGAGGCAGAGCTTTAACACACAGCATTCCTGAAAGGTCGTGGCAGTGGGGCTTTGTCAGCCAGGATGTGTCCGTGGAACAATTACCAGGGTGATGTAGACAGGAACCTACAAGTCCACAGTGGGGCATCAGTATTATTAGTAGCAGTATTTTTTTGATTTTGTAAAGCTCAGTGTATTGTTGATAACTAGATTTAGAAGCTGAAGTGTAAACTAGAATTAGAGGCTGAAGGAGACCTTTAGACTTTTGACCAAATCAGTCGATAGGGACCTCAGCTGTTACAAGTTTTTGCAGAAACTGGTGTTACTGGTCTCAGGAGAGCTGCAGGAGACCCCAGCTGCACTCACATGGGCTTGGGAAGAAGGGTAAATGTTTCCAGAAAAGATTTGTCTCCTGTCAGGTGAAGAGGTTTATGCGTGACACTCAAGTTTATTTTGGGATCAATCAAGCCTTGCTGTGGCACAGATGCCAGTGCCATGTATCCTGACAGTTCCAAGTGCTTTTGGAAAGATAGTTCTCATTTAGACACACAGATACTGTTTCTAAAATGTACAATTGCATCTCTCTCATCTTTAGTCTGAGGAATTTCTGTACACAACCTGTCTTTTCAGGTTCTTTGTTCCTTTTTTAATAGTATTACATCAGTTTAATGCACCCAGTGCAAAGGTAGTGATTTCATTTAGTTTCCTAACTGCTCCGAGCACAAGTGTGTGAAGTAAGATGAAACCCTGAGGTCAGCTCTTGGCATGTAATTTAGAATGAGGGCTCCTCACACCTGACTGGGGCCTGATTTTAAAGAACCATTTACATCTTCAGTTCTGTTCAAGCCTAAATATAAGTTCTATGTTATTGTTTGGGGAGAGGGTTTCCATAGAATTTGGGCCGTAACTATTAGTAGGCTGAGGGAGAATGTAATTAAATATAAAATGCTCACCTGTTGCAGGTCACAGAAATGCAAAAATACTTAACTCCATTTTTACTTTTTTTCGTTTTCATTTCTTCTTCCCCCCCCCATTCACTAACAGTCCTCTAATGGTGTAAGGAAGCTTGGCTTTGTGCTGAGACAGGGGCTTTTCATGAGGGCTTGTGGTACCAGGACAAGCGGCCTTAAGTTAAAGGAGGGTAGATTTAGGTTGGATATTGGAAGGAAATCCTTCCTGTGAGGGCAGTGAGGACCTGGCACAGGTTGCCCAGAGAAGCTGTGGCTGCCCCATCCCTGGAAATGTCCAAGGCCAGGCTGGACGGGGCTTGGAGCAACCTGAGCTGGTGGAAGGTGTCCCTGCCCATGGCAGGGGGTGGAATGGGATGGGTTTTAAGGTCCCTTCCAACCCAAACCCTTCTGTGTTTTGTGACAGAAAAACAGGAGAAAGTGTGGGTTGTGGATGCAGCCCTCGGTGCCAGGGGTCTAACACATCCTGTGCCTCCTTTCCCCACAGCCACCACTGCCTGTGACCCCGTGGTGGAGGAGCACTTCCGCCGGAGCCTCGGCAAGAATTACAAGGAGCCTGAGCCAGTGGCAAACTCGGTGTCCATCACGGGGTCGGTCGATGACCACTTTGCCAAAGCGCTCGGGGACACGTGGCTGCAGATCAAGGCTGCCAAGGACGGAGTCTCCGGCAGCCCCGAGTCGGCGTCGCGGCGGGGCCAGTCTTCCCCTTCCTCCCACATGGTCAATCACAATCACTCACCCTCCGTGGTCTCCTGAGGAGAGGACCGTTCCCTTTGTCAGTTTGCATGGTTTGACTGAGCTTTGAACAGTGCTTAGATAGTGTTGGGGGACGAGAGGTTAGTTTTCAACACATGTTTTTGTGTACTCACTTTTTTTTTGTGAAAGGGTGCCCTTAAAGATGATAGCAGGAACTATTTCATAAAGATTCATATGATGTAGCATCCTTTTTTCCTGCCTCAATTACCAAAGAAACCTCTGATGCAAATCTGCTGCCCCTTAAGAAAATAATGCACGCTAATCCACAAAAGCCATTACACTTAGTTGGTTGACCCAAGTCCTTTTTGCTTTTCTTAGCTTCTTGAGACTAGAATTTGTCTGGTTTGCTTACATTGCTTTTTTTTTTTTTCCCTCTGTGAAGTAATTTTGTATGTATATACTTGAAAAGAACTGTTATGTATGATTTGCACTATTGGAGGAGGACTGAAGTTGCACAGCAACTTTCTGGAAGAGGCTAATAATTTGAGGGCAAACTGCTGAAGAAAGGGTTTAAGGATGACATTTCTATCAGTTTGATTTTTCTTAAAGCAAAACAGCTTTGGAAGGGGAAGTCTCATACAGGTTATAGGTCTTTCTCTCTTTAGATTTCAGGTGCTTAGTGCTTGCAACTGGACTGCATAATTTACAGAACACGGGCATTTTTTCCTAAACACTGCAGTTTGTTAGACTAGAGCTGAGGTTGGAGGGTTCCATAGTGCTTAACGATGCATGTTTTATGAAAAATAGCTGGTATCTATTAATGTATAGACAGTAAGAATCATAATACTTATTAGCTTTTCTTCAGAATTAGTTTATTTTTGTCAGTAACAATCCTAAATATACTTACTGCTGGTACAGTTGTACTCTATGGTATTTGTATTTGCTATTCACTGTAGTGGCAGCCAGCGTCGAGGGCAGCCTCAGGACAGGCCTCGCTCCCCCTTGGAGCTGGCGGCTGCTGGCACAGGATGCTGAGCTCTGCGCAGGTCCAGCGACCCTGGAGTCTGCAGCACTGCTGCTTCGCAGGGATTGCGTCCTCAAAGCGTCCGTGTCATCCACCCCAACTAGCTGCAGGAACTGCTACTGTTACGGATCTTGGCTGGACAACAGATTGTTACAGTTTGTGACATACCATCTTTCTTTCTGTCTTTTTTTTTTCCTTTTTCTTAAGCCTATTCCTAAACCAATGCCAAGTTGCAGCAAACATTCCTCCAGTAGAGACTTTATACAGGTATTACTGCATTTATTATCATTTGCTGTATTAATAGCTACTAACTAGAAATTAGGCATGAAACCACAGCTGTGCTAGTGCTGAGAGCTTCTCTTTTTCTTGTTAAGTGTAACTACTCTCCCCCGTACATTCCATCTTCCCAGTACAGTTGCAACTAGGGCTTTTTTTTTATACTGGGTTACCTGAAACGATTGGTTCAGTGTAGAAAGTGAGAACTAGTTGGAAGATGAACTACACGTGATGTATTATGGACTGTGTTACAGTATTGGGTCCACTGTGGCTTTTATTTTATGCCTTTTTTTTTTTTTTTAAAGTTAAGCTATTTAATTCGGAAAGGGTGCAGGGTAGAAAGAGATCAGGAGATTGGCTCGTACTCCGGGTGAGAAGGTGGCTGCTCAGTTTTCTTTAAAAAAAATAGAAAAATAAAAAAACCAAACCCAACACCTAAGCCCCCAGTTTTACACATTTCACTACCATCTTACTGGGTAGTCAACGCTTCCTTGCTTTGGCATTCAGTACCCTACTCTCTGTAGGAAAATTGTTAAAAGAACACTTTTTTATATAGGTAACTTTAAGACCATCGTTACGCTGTGCGTAAAGAATGTACAGAGAAATTTGTAGGTATTTTTTGAGGAACAATTAATTTGTTAATGATATGTAGCTATTTAATTTTTCCCTTTCCTTTATTGTAATCATTCATTTATTTTTTTTTTTTTGGTTGGAGAAAAAAGTTGATCTTTTTTTTTGTTGTAGATTTGTCTGTAATACAGTAAAAGTGCAGGAACACAGTTATTCTATGAGGACACTGCATTAGCATTAATAGCCACTCATTTGTTATTGCTAGAGGCTACTGAGCAGTATAACAGTCAATACTAATACTGTAGATGGACTCTGTGGAAAATGTGACTCCTATATTTCTTTGTAAACACAAGTAAGATGATGTTTTTAAAGCTAATATTTTCAATAATAGCTGTTTTACAAGGTTACATTTACTTATCTGAGATAGGTAAATGGATTTGAGGGCAATAAGGATTTAATGTGCTATGTCCAGTAAAACATATATTATTGGACACAACAATGTCGTGAAAGCCAAAGGGTTGGGGGGAGGTGGAAGGACACTAAACTGAACTCACCATCATGAGACGTGGTGAAGTTTCTTCACAGAGCCAGGTTATCTACAGTTCAGTTTAAACGATTCTCTTTGTGTTTGTAAATCTGTAATATACCATTCTTTTGTGGCCTTGTTTCACCTGGAAAAAAAAAAAAGGTTTGGCAGGCCATCTTTTTTTTTTGTACTTAAAAGTAGCCTTAAAGAACAATAAAGTGCTCTTAAATCACAGGTGTGTTCCTGTGCCTCTGTATTGCCTGGGAAGAGAGGGAATTGGTGTCTGTGCCTCCGGGGCTGGAAGCAGAAACAAGCCTCTGGTCATGTCCTGGTCTCCTTCCAATGAACCCCCTTTGTTTAGGACTGTGACCCCCCAAAGAGGCTGCCAGAGCCTCACCTGAGGCTTGGCGGGGAGGAGTCCCTATGAGACTTTGTCAAGAAAAAGTCTTTTCAGCAATGAAAAGAATCTGTTGCTGCCCCAGCAGCTGTGCTGGGCCTAGAGAAGCTCACCAGCAGCTGCTCCTGAACAGGGACTGGTTTTGAAAACACCAGCTGGTCCCGCATTTCTGCCCCATTCATTAAAGGACTAATGTCTCAATTTTCTTCCATTTCATTTGTCCCTCAACTTCTTCAAGTGTTACCTAGAGAGCAGGGAGAAGACAACTGTATTTTAAATGTCAACATCCACCATCTTGTGTTCCAGGTAAGGTGCATTCTAATGGCAGATCATTCATGCATCAGCTGAAGATGGTTAATCCTTACAAACAAGTGTTCTAATTACCCGAGTCTGAGAAAGCTCGGTGAGCCAGGCAAGAGCCTGCAGAGGGCTTTTCAACGCTGAATGCATGAGAGGGGCCTCCAAAGTGAAAAAGGGACCCCCTCAAAGTAACAAGACACAAAGTTCCTGTTTGAGCAGTGGGGCCTGAATGGGTTGGAAACACAGCAGGCCTGGCACGGCTGGGCTTGGGGTGGGGGAGATTCCACGAGACCACTTCCAGAACGATTTGTTTAACACATCTGAAACACATCCCTCTTGTGGAAAGAGGCCTAAATCCATGTTGTGAGGGTGTGTGGGAGGGAGGCCAAGGACAACACGCCCCTCAAGCCTCACAGTCTGCTTTCCAAGGGAAGCTGGTTTCCTTTCAGGAAAAAGTCATCCCTGCACCAAGGTTTTGGGGGGCCCATGAGACAAGCCAAGCAGCATCACTATTTTTCAGGTCAGTAACTTAACGATGTGTTCCATTTTTTACATGGTAAAAGGAAGAAAATAGTAATTTTTTTTTTCCACCATATGATATTTCTAATTACTAAGCAGGAATTCTGCATAGGAGGGTGGCACGATGGCCAGGAGAAACTAGGCCATACACACACAACCAGACCATATACACATATTAAGTCCCACAGTATTTGTAATGGCTTTTTTATAGGACCTAATGAGAGGCAACTTCCAGCTGTGCCTTTGCAATCTCACCCCTACACACGCACATATTTTTGCTAATTTAATTTTAGCCAAAATGACCTGACCACAAATACCCTCAAGACTGAGTTGGGATCTTTGTGCACAGCTCAGTGAGTGCCCTCTCTGTGCATTTCAAGATGGACTGGTTGTGAAAATTACCTTTGCATACAAATGTATCCAGGGAGAGAGTCAGTGCTGGTGTGACCCAGCAGTGGTACAACACAACATGATCATGTATATACCATACATGAGTACGATGTCTCTCTGTCCTCAGTGAGGGGTGTCACCGATAAGTAAGTGACCACTGACCTATCCATGGACTGGGCTTGCCCAGCAGGGATCTTATGTTTATGTCCTTTAAAACTAAAAGCACACACAGCAGGAAAGGGAGTTGATAGATGGTACCACGGTCAGAGCTGCTCCCGCTGGATGAGGGCACTCTAGAGTCAGATGGCTGCAGAGAGTTCAGCAGGGAATTGCTGCAGCTGCTCCTAAATCAGCTACACTTATCCCAGGATAACCAACCGTCAGATTTCACACGGGCACATGCACAGAACTCGCAGCTGTAACCAGCTCGCCACATGGACTGGGGCTGTAGCTGCACCAGGGAGAGCTGTTTCCCAAATCACAGCTGAACTGTCACTGCAGTGGGGGAACACTCCCAGGGGTGAGGGACTGCTGGGGGGGGAACAGCTGTTCCAGTGGAGAAGAGATGCAGAAGTGCCCTTCAGCCTTTGTGCAGTGGCAGGATGGGGAGCACTCATTGCTCAGGCTGCTCTAACTCCTGACGCTGTGTGGAAGACACGATCCATGGAGCTGTGAATGAAGACTTCTCCAGTATCCACTCACTGTGCCGGCGTGTCAAGTTGCTTAATGTGGTACCCTGGCAAAACACATCCCAAGTATTTTCAGTGTTACTTGAGCAAGAGCTGCACTCACTCAGCAAGAACTGGCTCACTTAGGCTTGGCTGAGGGGAACGTTCACACTATCTTTGGATCCTTCTTGAGGAACAGTGAAATAGGAAACCACTTTGCATCTTCCTGATGTAGTCCCTGTCTCATCTGGTGTGGGTACAGACCCAAGTACATACACACCGTGGCTCCAGCTCTTCCCTTAGCAGAGAGTTTTTTCACAGCTGGATTATGTGGTATGTTGAAACACATTTTATCCCTGAAGGGCTCATGATAGAAACTATACTAATTTAATAATTTTTAACCTCTCCTTCCATGGGAACATTTTACCCCTCTCTGTGTAACAGCTTCCTCAAGTGCATTTCTTGGGTATAAGGCAGCCAAGAGACAATTTTTTTTAAGCTGCAGTTTTCTACAGCCCCACAGCAGCTGCCTTGTTCTTCAGACAAAGCTCTCCTGTGTTCCCCTCGTGCTCCCCTGTCACACACATACAACAGCACTACATGTCTCCAGAGGTGGGTGAGAGGTGGAAAGCTCCTCAGGAGCTTCCACACCAGTAAACACTGCCTGAGGACAGACAGCTCTCACTAGACCAGCACTGAGGCACCAGCACCAAGTGCTCCACTGAGACCATCAGAAAGTCTCCATACAGGGTTTACATTTAACATGGACAGCACCCAGCTCAAAGAGAAATGAGAGCTCTCCAGGTACACCCCTCTGCAACGTTCCCACCCTGCAGACAGTGGGACCAGGGCCAAACACACCAAACAGCAGCCTGTTCCCAGTACAGGCTCCTCCTGGGTTGCCTCTTCCTCTGGTGCTCAGAGAGGATGGTGTCCTGCTGAAGGCAGCCTCCATCCCCATCCCACATCCACCAGTAAGAAAATCTCATATTCTCCTTTGTGACACAATCAGGAGCCCAATTAATGACAACAGTGCACAGACTAGGGGTTTACAGCTGCTAACTGCTGTCTCACTTCAGCATCAATACCCAGTGACATTCCTGCCTGCTGAGAATGGCTGGCATAAGATTAGTCTTACATGGATATTCACTGGCACGCATTTATATTGTAACAGAGCTGGGAAAACCAGAATTTCTTTTTCCATAGGCTAATTTTACTTGGTGACAAAGCAGTTACTGACTTCCAGCAAGAGCTACTTCAGTCACATGAGACTCTTTCAATCTTTTCTTGCCTGTAGCCCTGCCAGTTTCACTGCTCACTGTTGCACTGTTCAGTCTAATTTTACATTTTATTTTGCTAAGCAACAGCTTTCTTAAATGCCAAGGAGAACATCTGTCTTCTCTCCATCACAAGGAGACACAAAGGCATCTGTCAACACAAAGCTGTGTCAGCCAAATGCCTGCCATGTTTAATAGTCAGAAAGCTGCTTATCTTAAAACTGTTTACTCCATTTGGAGAAATACTCTGCACCCAGAAATCCTTCTGAGAGTGTCTGCTATCATGGGGAATCAAGGCTACTTTTTTAATCCAGGAAAACATAAAGCTCCAATCTCCTACTTCTCGAAGTAGTAAAATAATGTGGGTCTAGTTGTATTAATGACATGTGGCTTGTGTGTTAAAATATACACAATATACCACTCTGATTACATTAGTTCCAGGTAGTTAAATGAAAGCATAAAAAATACAGGATTTTTATTTTTTTGCTTTCAGAGAAAAAAATTATTCAACTAGTTTAAAAAAAATTTCTCAGCCTAAACTCAAACCTTTTCACTGGCACACTGTAGGATTCTTTTTTTTTTTCTTTTGTTTTGGAGGGGGAGAGGGAGATGAAAATAATGGAAAGAAGTAACAATACATACAGACCAAAATGAGGGCCTTTCCTTTTTCTTTTCTTTTCAAGTGACAAGTTCTTGAGCTTCTGCTAGAACTACAGAAGATCTCAGCTTATTAACTTCACCAGAAGAAAGTGTGTGTGTCCAAAGAGCACCAGAAGTAACACAGCACTGTTATGGGGCTTAGGGCAGCAGCAAAGTCTTTTCTCTTACTTTCTCTGATGTACCCTGAGTTCACTTGGCTTTACTTTTATCCATCCCACATTTTCTCAAGGTGTGAGTAGTTACTGACATTGTTCCCGCTGCTCCAG
This sequence comes from Myiotriccus ornatus, assembly GCA_036023395.1. Classification (NCBI taxonomy): domain Eukaryota; kingdom Metazoa; phylum Chordata; class Aves; order Passeriformes; family Tyrannidae; genus Myiotriccus; species Myiotriccus ornatus. The sequence continues at coordinate 18,693,823 of JAYRBT010000023.1, read as the reverse complement.
CTTGTTCTGCTTTATATACTGATAAATAATTTCCTCTCAAGCAGGCAAGAAAGGTGAAAACCTTCTGCCACCAATCTGCCCCTTCCTGCCAATGAAAATGCTGCAAAGAAACTAATGGGAACAGATACCTAATTGAAGAAGGTAATAATTTCTTTTCATTATTTAGAGTTGCTAAAAATAAAGTCATCCTCTGCTGTGAAGATCTTTTTTACCTCAATGACCACCTTTTGCCACTTGTTTGTAAGTGTCTCCTTCCCAGTGGCTCTCACACCTGCCCCCATGAACCGGAAAATCAAGATTAAAAGAAGTTATTTCTTAACCTGCAGGGCCAATTAATAAAGTAACATCAACAGTGACCAGTAAACCTAGATCTTAAAAAGTAAGCAATATTCTCATTTTGACCCCCCAAACACATAGGTATATAATTAACCTTTTGCTTTGAGAAAGCCCTGATGACACATCAGGAAAGCACAATTAGCTAGTCCAGAGGAAGGTAATAACTAAAAGCAAGACATTTTCTTTATTATAATTGAGATGTGGCTGGATGAATATGGGCTAAGAACTGGCTCCAGAATGATCAACCACATAAATATAAAATGCACTTCAGCTTTTAAAGATGTTGCCTAAACTGTACTTTTTCAAAGCTTTGTTTTGCACCCCTCCTCTCTCAGTTCATGCCTTGCTAATTCAGCCTCCATCTTTCCTGCTCTGTCCAGTGTAATGAGAGAGCTCAAAGGCAGAGCTTTCAGGTGGAGAAATGAAGAAAAACCCACCAAAGCCACCACCCACAGAGCATGGTGGGATTCCAAGGCTCTTGGTTTAACGATTTTGAGCAATTTCCTCACAACAAAAAATAATGCTTTTGTTGCTGCCAGGCTTACAAACACAGCCTGTAATATGGGACAGGCTCTGACCTTTCAGGATGATGCAAAATCAGCAGCAGTAAATCAAATGGTGACTTTGCTGACATGTCTGTAACTTTTAGTGATTAATTCAACATATAAACAATTTCTACTTGGAAATAAGGAAAGGGGAATGTGGGATTCTCGTCCTGCTCTACCCTGGTACAGATGAACTCTGGATGCAGTTACGGTTCTACCAATTTTCACAGGAAATGTGAAAAGTGCTTGGGCAAGGGGCTGACGATTAAAGTCAACAGAGATCCACCCTTAATAGATCATTAAAAAAAGAGAAGCTAATGAAGGCAAGAAGAAATATTCTCTTATTTATATGAAAAGTTTGTTCCTTTTAACAGTTGCCCCATGACAGATCCCACTTCTCTCCATTCTGTCCTTCTGTGACACACTCCCCAAGCAAGTTAGATGCATTTTCCCCTAAGAGAAAAGTCAGTGTTAGCAGCAAAGCTAAGTTAGCTTCCACAGCACTCCTCTCTCTGTAGCTCCTGCAGGACCCTTCCCTTTCTGCCCTGGTACAACCAGTCCAGCTCTCAGGTGGAGCAGTAGAGCCTCTCACACATCCCTCCTGCCTGTGCAAAGCTGCAGTAACTGGGCAGAAAGTGCCTAAAACTAATCACTTACCAGTGACTAGAAAAGTAAAATCTGCCCAAGGCTCCACAATCTGCAACTGAACACATGGTTCTTTGAGCTGGCCTTTCTAAATTATAAAATAAGCTCTTCCCTTGAGCTATTGATGGCACAGAAATCTATATTCAGGGTGCTGATTTCCAGAGCTCAACAGAAAGAAAACTGAGTATCCAACCTCATGAGTGCCCAGAATGTCCCATCTGATGCTGGGGCACAGAGGCAAGGAAGTGTCACAGCTGCCAGGATGGGATCCTGCTGCTGGAGCATCAACAGGATCTGGACTTTGGCACTTCTTTAGGCTACTCCCCAAACATTCAAAAATTGGTTTTCTGCCTTTCCACCAAGGAACAGATACAGACCATTGCTTTTATATTGCTTACACAACTCTCAACTGCTCTGTGGCTGTTTGCCCTGAACAGACACCCAGGCACAACAACATTAGAGTGCTGCAGTACCTGGAGTTTTCTCTGCCATCAGTTATTTTGACTTCTATGAACAACTGTAAGGTGGTAACACTGATATCTCACCACAACTGTTACGCATTCACAGACCTCAGAAAATATTTCACTTGAATTTTTCAGAAGCAAAATTAAAATCAGGTTATTATAAACAATGACATTTGGCATTAATTGTGTCTTTGAGCCATTTAGCTTCACATTTTCATGTCTTTTTTATACAGCCACAAAACAGATGTGTTCACTTTTAAATTAAAGAAAAAAGAAAACAGATTCTTGGGAGTTGATGGAACATAAAACAACAAAACCCCAGTGCTGGGAGACCAGCAACATTTTGAGAGTTGTGAAATCTGCCCAACTAGGCAGACTGATGAAAAGCAAAGATTCTTTCCTCAGGAAACCTCCACTGCTTAACTCTGCAGCCATGATGTGAGAATTAGCTACACTATAACCTCAAAGCAAAACACTGCTTGAACTTCACATAGGATGGTGTTTAGGGAGCAAAGGGATTGTTCACTGAGGTACAAGATCACATCATGAAGCTTCCAGATATATATTTATTTATTTTGCTTGTGGGTAAGAAGTCTTCTTAAGCAAGTCTGTTGGTCTAATTGCTCTGTAGGTACAAATTCAGAACAACATTCTTCTCCTTCCTGAGAGCACTAGAGAAGTTGGGTGACAAAAGAGAAGTAGTACTTAATTTCTGTGAAATCTGGCTGGGTAAACTACATTGCCCGTGATCCTTTGAAACCTCACAGCTACAGCAACCAATACTGTGGAAGGTCCACAATAGAAGAAAATTGGTGGTAAGCCTCAGGAGAACTCCCCATACTTAGACAGGCCCTGGCCAGAAAAAAGGATGTGCCGAGATCTGTCAGCAGCCAAGGAGCAGAACTGAAGCTCTCGGGAGGAATGTCAGCTACTCCACACCAACGACAACACCTCTGATGGGAAAGCTCCCAAACTGAGGCAGCTTGGTCCATTGTTCCTAAAGCCTTACACAAGAAGCCAGTCTCTACATAGTGTCTTTCCTGGCTCTCATCCAGGTTCCTCTTCTTCTGCCCCTTCATATCTCCCATCTAGAACTGAACAAAAGAGGAAATAAAAACATTAGTATGGTAGGACTAAAGAATTGCTGGAGCTTCATTACAGCAAAGATTTGGGGCAATGGGAGAGGATTTCAAAGGATTTCAGTTCATTTTGTTCTCCTCTCATAATGGAAGTTTTGTACTTTTTTTAGTGAAAAGTTTAACTGAAGAAAACAGCCAACGACAACACTGTGAAAGGTTTATAAAACACAAAGATGTCACTAACACCACAAATTACAGGTCATGGCAACTTACACTTTGTACTTAATTTATGAACACTTCTCTCAAGTTCATTCAGGAAATGAACAAAGAAGAGTTTTTTTTCTCCTCTGGAGTACATTTATCATATATGGTCAGAACTAATCAAGAAATGTTTGTTAAATAAGAAAATTTCAAACCCCCAAGTCCAATTCTTACTTGCTCCTTAATTCTGTTGCACTAAAGTCAATGCACACCTTCCTTTTGTAAATGAATCCAAACCTCTAGTTTCTGGGGACAGAAACTTTAAATGTCAGTTCAGGCCTGGGAAAACACAGCCAGTTTTATTTGCAGCCACTCTCAGCCTGGGTTGCTGAGCTCTATTACTCCACTCCCAACCGTGCTAACCCAAGCTGACTGTGGATCTCAATCCCTTTGGGAGTAGCGTGCACTCACTGTGAGACAAAGTCAAGCTTCTGGCAGGGACATTGGTAAGAAACATCACAAGATTGGTAACAAACACCACAAACCTCAAAACCAGGAACTCCTTTTAAAAAAGTGCACTCATCTAACTTTTTCCTTTTTTTTTTTTTTTGTTTGTTTGTTTGTTTGTTTTTTCCCCACAAGAATAGCAAAATTCTTTGGTGGCTCCTCTCTATTTTAGCTGATTTATTACACAAGTCCCAGTGCCCATGCTGGTGAGCACTTTGTCCAATACATCCTGGCAAGGAAGTGCAAAACTGAAACAGCAAGCAGGTTAAAATTTAAGAACAGATTTATTTAATCCTCTTTTACACACATAAGTTTTAGAAATACATGCTTAATGTAAGATTGTCTTTACATTCCAAAGCAGATTCCTTTTAGAATTCTGAAACCCAGTTTAAGACACTATCAAAGTCTGGCTCAGAGCACCCAAATTTGGGCATCCAAAAATTGACGCAAATGAATTCCACTAACCTGAACAACTTATCTAAACTCAATTAAAAGGCATTAATAGACAATGTCAGAAGTGAGACAGAGCTTTATCACCTCTAGCACCTGCACTGTTCTCTTGCCCAGCTGACTCCATGGAGATTGGTCTCGCTGCACCAGGCCCTTTACCCAGCAAGAGTCTCTACTGAACTGACTCAAACGGGGATTTTCTGTGGCCTCACTGGGGTCTGGGGTACAGTCCCCGTGTTCTGCCTCAATCCATTTTCCCATGGATATGACTATTATCCAAACTGTGAAAGCTTCAACAGTAACAATAACACAATGGCTTAGAAAATTTCTCAAGCCACAGCCACCTACAACTACATCAACAAAATGAATTAAAACCAGGATTTTGGTCATATTCCGAAACGTGTTCTGCTGCACGTCCCTGTGGCATCTGTATCAGCCCCTCCTGACACACAAGTGACATTTGAGTCACGTTCTTTTCCAGTATCTCAGATCAACAGGTACGTTGTTGTTCTCTGTTCCCAGATGACCTTTAAGCATTGGATATCTTGAAGTTATCTATCTGAATCTCTTAATGACATTTCCAAATACTATCAACAGGAAACTAAATTAAGTAACAGGTATCATAATTTTTGGAAACGAAACCAGAGTATGCCCAGCCCCAGGGCAGCACTGGACACACACCAGCTGACTTGCTCTCTTCCTCCCTTGAAAATCAGTGGTTAAAAGAAGTCTGTCTTAAGTTTGTAGTATCTGACTGCTAAACTCGACTGAGTTCCTGTTCAACACAACAGAGTTAGCACGTGAGTGCCCCAGCCCAGGATTTTGGGGAGCACTAGCCATGTGAGGGTACCAGGGGGTTGGAGAGTGTGATCAGGAATCAGCTGCTCCATCATGGCTCATGGGGCAGGAGCATTACAGCTCCCTCATCCTAACTACTGCCCCAAGGAAAAACACAAATGGTGTTCAGCTGCGTGCAAAAGGCATGAAATAGCAAACACTCTAATTAGGGGAAAACCATCTTCATGTCTGTGTGACCAAATAATTGCAATGTTCTCACTCCCAGCTTAGTGCCCATAATGATAAACAACTACTGCTCCAATAGCCACCGGGCAGAACTTGAGTGAGAGTTTTTCGTTAAAAGCATGTACAAAGTAATTTAGAAAATGAAAGACCCAGAAGAAACTCAACAGCAACTTCAGGAAAGTAGGATTAAAAAAAAAATAGAAAGAAAGAAAATAAATTATCAGAAAGAAAGTAGAAAGAGAGAACAGAACTTTCTTTTAGGACTTTGGTTTAATGTGTCATCTGAAAAAGAACTGTACATGGCTCTCAACAGTGCCAATTTCTGACATGGACTGATATCATTAGCAGAAAGACCATTCTCGATGGTAGCCACTGATCTCACCTCCCCGATACATGGATGTTCTCTGAGTTTTCCTTTAAGTACAACCACAACAGCACTGCCTGCTCAGTGAGAACCCACACGATCCAAGCACAACCAAAGGCCACACCTAAAGCCTCCGCTGCACAGATGTCTATGGAGTTCCAAAATGCTACTATTTTAAACAAAGGGACAGGGATCCTTTTCACATGACAATAACCAATAAACCAACACTTTTATAGCATGAACACATGACCTAGACAGACACCCAGCTCGTCACATTCTTCTGATGACCAGAATTCCTGACATTATTTCTCTCAGCAGTTCCCCAGGCAGGTCCTGCCTTGCAGTGACGTCGCTGGGGCTCACGGCCAAGGAAACACAACTGCAGGAGCTGCCTGTGCCCCCTGCCTTCCTGCTGCCACCCCGACTCCTGCCGGCAGCAGGGACACTCCCCACAGAACAAAACTCACTCCAGCTCCTCCCGTTCCAGCCTTGTACTTATCCAGCACTGCCACCGGAAAGAGAACACTGAAATCTACCCTGAATCTGCTGTGGTGCAGACACACACTCGCTGGGAGCCATTAAACACTCTGGAGTTTGAAAACACGTCTTTTGTTTCATTGCTTCCAAAAAAATAATAGAAAAGTATGCTCAGACCTTTTCCTCCCCTTGTCTCCACCCCTCCCTAAACCAGGAGTGAATTAAGACTGATTTATAACAACAGAACCTCTGTGAAGGCCTAATTACAATTACTTCATTCATAAATAACTGGTATATGAATGCAGATCTCTCGTTTTAAGTAAGCTTCGATATTGGCAATTTCCATGATTCCAAAGGCTAAAACACTTGCAGTCTGGTTCCTTGGAATGGCAAGGCTGCCTTAAATAATTAAAACCCCTCATGTCTCCCCCCTCACAAAACAATCCTCAAAGCAAAGCTGCAAGTACCAAAAGCAAAGCCAACAGCCTATTTAGGAAACTGGCAATTCAACAGGAGCTGCCGGTGATGTCATGTCATTTATAGGTCCTGAGTCACAGGTTCCTGAGGAAGTGGCAACACCTACGGAATGACCGTATAAAAGTCAGACTTGGAAGCACAAAATGAAAATAAAGACACTTACAGACAAAGCAAAAACCTCAAGTAAAATCCTTCCTACGCTAGAGGTTTCCTTGCCTCTAATTTAAGAGAAATCTGCCACTGGAAATTCATTTGGGTGTTCACTGACAGCCCTCCCTTAGCAGTGAGGACATTAGCACTGGGGGTGGGGGGAAGATACTCACAGAGACAGAAAAAAGCAGAGGGAAAGGACACCAAAAACTGTCAAAAACCAGAGTCCAAATGCACTCAGAGCAGCAGATGTGGAAGCTCTGCAGCCCTTGCTGTCCTTCCCAGCCTATTGACATGATGAGGAAACAATTCCAGCAGCATTTTTCCATGCAGCTTTAGTCCATTCTTGTTTGATTTAGAAAGCAAAACCATTCCAGCAACAAGGTGCCAGCTTGCATTTCACATGCCCCAGATCCTGCAGCACTGCCTTGCCAGGATGCATCAGCTGTAGCTTCTTAAGAGATGAACATCATTAGAAGATCATTAAGGCCATTAGACCAAAGGAGAAATTAAGGAAAAAACTACTGACCTTCTCTGCAAGAAGGAAACCAGAATAACGTCTCTCCTCTCTTATTTCCACAGTGCATAACATTAGTAATTAATATTAGTAGTGAATTTCATTAACAAATCAAACAATGAATCATTCTGTTGAGATCTAGCAAAAATCAAATGTCCCAGTGCCAAAAAGAAAACTGCACTTACACACAAGCCTGGATTTTTGGATGCTCAAGGGCAACTGAAGCATCAATTCACAGCCAAGGAATGTAAGAACAGAGAGTAACTGGATGGGAGAGAAGTAACAGACTGATTTTTAAAAAATCATGCTTTTCATTTGCAGCAGTACAGTGCTGTGCATATGCTTCTGTCCTTCCCTGTTAGCCTACTAAGATATTTTGCCAAAAAGTAATTTAAATTTTTTAGCATTTAAAATAACATGAATGTGTGCATGTGACCTTCACCTCCAGAGACAGAGCCCACTGTAGTTTCTATCAATGTCCTGTATAAACATCCACTGAAAGAACATGAGGAAGCAAGCATTTAGACTGCTACAGGAGAAGGAAGGAGAGTGTGCCCTCTGTGCCAGCCAGGAAACATAACATGTTTGTTTTCAGAGCTCCTGACTGCCCCTTTTAGCCCTAAGCCCAAGGAAGTGCCTGCAAGAAGCTTCAATGGCAAGAGAGCACTGGCCACACTGAACAGAAAGAACCTCTGCTACTTCATTTGCAAAGTTCTGACAAATAACTGGTGGGTTTTGAAGCTCTTTTCAGAGAATGTCCTAAATAATCCCACTGGATTTGAAAAAATGCTGCGGTTAAGTCACAACAGGCAAATAATATTATTATTGAGGGCTGCAATCAGGAATCAAACTTATATAGGGTTTGAGTAGCCACCTGCATACTTATCCTGGGGTGAGATCATCGGGGCTAGGGAATTAGGTGAAAAAATTGCTGCCCTAAGACATGGAATACCTTAAGGTACTTATCATCATTGCTACTGGAGCATATTGCTATTAATTCTTTGGGGAGGAGCTTCAGTTCTCCTTCCCTGTGCCAACTTCCTTGGCCAGGTTAAAAATCTTCAAGTGACTCACACCAGAGACTTCACTGCAACCTGCACAAAATTGCTGGCTGGTGGAAGAATGAGGATTTCTGAATGTCAGCTACTGTACTGAGGAGAAACGAGCACAAGCCACAGCCCACTTGGATTATCGTGACATGACTGGAATACTGCAAAAAAAACAGGATAATTGAGAATAAAACTCACAGATATTCTTTGCCAAGTACTGTCAGTAGTAGGGGACAAAAGGGTATCAAAAAAAGTGAAATGAGATAAAAAACCCAGTGTCAACAAACTGTTACAGTTTTTAATTCCAAACCTGTCAAGATAAAGAAGTGAACTTTTCAGGAATCATTACACTGGAAAGCTGAAGTGACAATAGAGAGGGCAAGTCTAGATTATTTTCAAACCTAAAGCATTACGTGTGTGGTGCCACAGTATTTTTACACACTGTTGTTAAGGTCTGGCAAAGGTCCAGGCAGCTGCAAGGGAAGGAGAGCTGGAACTGAAATGGGACAGGTAGGCAGGTTTTTCATAGGTTAGGAATTTACACACTGCCAGACTGGGACAGTCCAAAGTCCTTGTAGTGTAGTATTTCTGTCCTTTAAAATAGTTAATCCAGGTGCTCTAGAGAGAAAAGGTGCACAACACCCTCTTGAGGGAAAGTTTCATTCTTACGAAACTTAGAATACACACAAGCACATCATCTGCACTGAAAATTAAATTAAAAAAAAAAGGAATTAATGAAGCCATGTCAAAAGATTCAGAAGAAAAATAGTAACAGGCTTGAGATATCTTCCAGACTGTTTCTTAGGAATTCAGCTAAAGTTTACTGCGTTGCATAAGGAACTAAATAAAGTAACCTCATGGATTCTGTCACACCTCTCCAGGACTCTGTAAGAAACACGCAGAGTTGTTCTTGATCACCATTAGAAAAGTTGGTATCAGCAGCTCAGTGACCTCACACATTACTGACCTTCATGAGAATTCTGCATGGCAAAGTCACATCTCAGAATTCCACTCGTTTTATGATGTGGCTTGAAAAAGTGGAAGAAAACTCAACAGGGAGTCGGGAACTGGGTGAACTCTTCATGGCCCAACATGGTCCCAGAGCAGGGCAATGACAAAGTACGAGCAGTGGGCTTGGCAGTGCTGGGGCAACAGCTGGATTTGATGATCTTAAAGATCTTTTCCAACAAATGATTCTGTGATTCCATCAGCAATTCCGATTACACCAGTCAACATACAGTTAAAAAGAATTTGTTCTGTAAGAGGGAGAAACAAGTACTATGATTCTACAGTGAAAAGTTCAGAAATATATAATACCCATTTCAGTAAAAGTTTTCTATGAGAGCACAAGTGAGAAAGTAAAATAGAGTGCTTATATATGGAAGAATTCCTAAATTTTGCTAATAATTCTGGTGTATATATTTAAAGTGAACAGCCAAATTTTATACACAGAAACAGAATTAGAATTATAGAGTTTTCAAGGGGTTGGAATGGATCTTAAAGATCATCTCATGCACAAGTGGTGTGAGGAGAGGCTGAGGGAGCTGGGGTTGTTGAGCCTGGAGAAGAGGAGGCTCAGGGGAGACCTCAGCACTCTCTGCAACTCCCTGACAGGAGGGGGAAGCCAGGTGGGGGTTGGTCTCTTCTCCCAGACAGCTCTCAGTAAGACAAGAGGGCTCGGTCTCAAGCTCTGTCAGGGGAGGTTTGGGTTGGATATTAGGAAGAAATTCCTTACAGAGAGGGTAATCAGGCATTGGAAGGGGCTGCCCAGGGAAGGGGTGGATTCTCCATCCCTGGAGATGTTTAAGGACAGACTGGATGTGACATCAGTGCCATGGTCTGGGAACCACAGGGGGTTGGATCAAGGGTTGGACTTGATCTCAGAGGTCCTTTCCAACCCATCATTCTCTGATTCTATGATCTAGTCCCAACTCCCCCTGCCATGGGCAGGGACGTAGGGGTAGTGGGATAAGAATCTCAAAGACGAGAAAACAGAAATTTTAGTTTATGTCATTCTCTGAAGACACAATTTTCTCTGAAGACTTCTCTGAAGACACAATACCAAAGCCATACAGAATACAAGGAAGGAAAAAGCATTTTTCCAAGCTCAAGCTCAATGACTTTAAGGCCTTAGCAGTCCCTACTTTTTTCTTTGACATGCCAAAATAACTATTGTGCTGCTGACTTCTGCTGAAGCAGAATCTCTGTTTAGCTCTTTGGAGGCATCAGCTTCCCAGGAATAGAACTCCTATGGTCCCACTCCCTGACGACTTTCTTGACCAACCTGTCTGCACTATCAGGAATCTTTTTTCATGGATCTAAGTGTAATTCTCAAATTTGTGCCTTATCTCCCTTACAGAGCGCAGTGCTGAAGGTTTAAGACCCAAACTACTCACACTCCATGAAGAGACTCTTGTGTGGGCTGAACCAGGTACTTGCCATGATTCTGCTGGATGTAATGGTGTAGGACAATTTACACATGACATAAAGGGCAAAGCCCTAAAGGAAATCTATTCCTCACTGACAGACTGTGACACAGCAGACTGCGAGGAGGAGAGCAAGTGAGGGCTCCAAGGAAGAAAAGTCTCACACAGAACCTCAGATTCCTCACTTCAGTGAATGTGGTACATCCACGTAACAAAATCCAAACTTCAGCCAGCAAACACGTTGAAGGGTGACACTGAAGAAAAATTCCAGTCAGTACAAGTGTGAAATCAAAACAGAGGATATAATTCCACGAGTTTCTTTAATTCTCAAGTACAAAAGTGGTGTCAACAGCTTTCCACTGAGATCTACGCTCTTCTACTGACAGTATTAAATGGTCCCAGATGAGGTCTGTAGGTGTCACAGTTCCCACCTCCACTGCCCTATAATGCCATTACATTTCCGTTAGATAGTTTAGAAAGATGAGTAGATTCCTCTGAGGCTGCTCATTCCCTCCTCCCTACAGATTTGTTATACACCTGAAAAGCCACAGTAGCTGTTGGGTTCTACTGTGAAAAGTATGAGTTTGGGTATTTCACTGACGTCACGGCAGCACAAATAACATTAAAATCCTACCTCCTTCATGACGTAAGGGAAAATTTAGCTTCTTCCATTAACCAGCAATAACTGGAGCTGAGGACTGTGTTGAAATCCTGTCATTAAGTGCATACAAGCCAGCAAATAAATGTGTTTATCTGCTAATAGTATGTGAATGTGCATTCATTCATTTGAACGGATTCTCACAATTTCTCACTCAGTAAATGCTTAGAAATTGAGTAAAAGCAAAATAAGAGGAATTCTGGTCCACAAGGAGAAAGAAAACAACATTACATTTAGAAAACGGAAGTTATTCCAAGTCAAACTGAAGTGTTTTTGAACATCAGAGACATCTGGGGAGCATATGTTCAGGAAACAGCTCAGCCTCAGAGAGCTGTATGTTACTGAAAATACAGAGGTAAGGAAACATTACATTAACCCTGAGTTTTGAACCTTCCTGCCTTGTGCTCTTCTGCACTTAAACAGATACTTCCAATGCAAAGCTACAAGGTAACTTTAACAGGATAAGCAGAGTTTCAGATACTTAAAATAATTATTAATGTTTATCAGATTCAGCTTTCAAGTTTTAGAAAACCAAATTCTGCAAAGACATTCACACTCCCAGGGTCAGCAACTTCAAAAGGTAAAAAAGCAGATTATTCCCTTTAAACTGCCCTGCTACCAATCCATGGCTCCAGCTGGACAACGACATGGATAACAACATGGAAGTCATTTGAGCTCCAAACTAAGTATGTAATTTAACAAACTGCTTTAAAAATGTACATGGAATGTTATCAACCTTAGTGCCTGACCTCCAAAAGATCAGTTTGCTATCATTACTAGCCTTTCAAAAATATATTGCATTAATATTTTTTATTACATTGCAGTTAATTAAACTAGACACTATGCTACATAAAAAATCATGTAAATCTATGAAGATGATAGCTAAAATAAATACAAATAATTCCTATTTTAGACACCTCGTACAAACCCCAGCATGTTTCAATAAATCTTCTTTTATGGTCAGAATATGGGAGTTGCAGATATCCTTGACGTGAAGGAACTTCTGATGTGGCATAGAGAGAAGCTGTGAAATTCTCTACAAGAAATATTCACAGCTTAAGGAACTAAAATAATTGGATTGAGCAACTTATTTGCACATATATAGGAAATAGAGACTGCTTGGCAGATTAAGCAACTTAACACTTTTTCTTAGTGAGTTAGCCCATAAACCCCACAATATAAAGCTGTAAAAGAGATTTCAAATATCCTTCTAAAACCTATTCCATATTAAAAGCAATAGATTCAATTCTGTAGTAATTTGATATTTTACAAGTCCTTTACCTCAAGTTATCTGTTAAAACTTCTCAAACTACTGTTTGTGCTCAGCCATAATCTCTGGAACCATTCTTGATGCTGTAAAAATGAAAGACTTAAATGAACAACAACAAAAACCCCAAACCAAAACAACCAGAATTGCTCCTTTTTAACACCTATAAAGTGCTGCAGGACCACATCCAAGAACAGAAAAGTCAGAGAATCAATTTCTTATTTCATTTAAGTATTTTTCTAGAAGTTTTGACTGAATCAGTGATCTACTCCCTTACACACTTTTGTTTACTATATAACAGATCCTTCTCTGAACTTCAGGAAAGCTTCATCGTCACAAAAATGCATTCTGGTCTTTTCTGTGCAAAGTAAGTCAAACCACAGAGAATTATTCTCTACAGAGAATAACACCTGCACTGACACATCAAGAACAATGGACTATAAATACGTGCTTGGAGACAAAAACAAGGTGGTGGAAGCAGAAGGTGTGGGTTCTTACCCACTCCTGCTCTCCTTACAGATGAAGGTCAGTTCCCAGTAGCAGAACATGCTCAGTTTTAACAACAGATTCCAACTAAAGGGGCACAAATCTGAGAAAGATGAACAAAGACATGCTGCTTCCACGTGTCCATTGACAAGCAAAATGAAACCTGGGACAAAGAAACCTCCAAAGCTTATTTAAGCAGTGTATTTTATATGTAAGCCGTATTAAGAAACTAAAAGAAAAGGAAGACCAAGTTTAAACATAACCACACTGCTTTGGTTATTTATGAAATAAAAATGAAAACATGGAGAGTTCTGTCCATAACAGACTGCTTTAAAGGTGAAGTTATTAATGTCAAAATGTGGATTATATTTGTATTTGCAGCAGTCAGAATGGGTAAGCAATCATTAACTTGTCAGGTAATAGATAAAGGCAGGGCTGCAGTCCAGGTCATCCCCCTCCTTATCCAGCTGATTTCAGATTGTTTCATCATCACTCATGTCCCAGATCTGCAACAAAAAGGAAGTGTAATTTTAGTCTGTGGACTTGAAATATGCCCTTAATATACTTGTATAAATTCAAATTACTATTTAAATCACTTTAAAAGGAAGAATAAATAGCATTTTATGAACTGTTGGCTAGCACCAATGGAGCTTTCCATAAAATACAGTGTTCTTCTATTCTGTTAACAACCTACACACCATTGATTATTTGTCATCTTGGGATATTTTTAAACATATACTTTTCAGCATTTGTCACTTTGGCTATTTGCTATTTAGAATCATTTACAGTAAGACTTAGACCAAAACCCAGACATTTTGTTTTGGTTTGCTGACTCACTGGCACATACTTAATGTGAGTAATAACTTATAATAAACAGCATAATTTACTAAACATTGCAGAAAAGTTTCAAGACATCCCATACCTCACTTTACACTCAAATATTAATCTCATAAATAGCAGTTTAAAGACAAGAAGTTATATGGTAATTTGTACTTTTCTATTGTTTAAAACAATTAAAAATTGCAGGTTTTTTTATTGCAGTACAATAGGATTGTACTTTTACTTTCCAACTTGCCCTTGTTCAGTAAGAGATTACAGATGGGGGAAAGAAATGGGTATTTTCATAGAACATGAAGGAATCTGGTATCCTTGTGAAGACACTAAAGCAAATGTTGGAAATTCAGAGCAGTTCCCAGGCAGCAGATTTGAGGGAATATACAGGGACTTGCTAGCAGAACTGTTTTGGGGGGAATACTGTATTCTGAATATATAGCACAAGCTTTTTCTTCTAGAGAAACAGGGGGGCACTTATGAGACTATGATTTTTCAGAGGTTTAGCTCATGGCAAATACCCTCCTTCCACTTGGCAGGCTTAGGCTCAGGACTAACATGGGTACTCAGCTTTGAGCTGGATTTAAAAATATCATAATACTAAGTTTATAATACATAAAACTTCATCTCTGACTTAGGGCATTTCAAACTTGCCCAGATTTTCTGCAATACTGCTGGAGTACCATGACAAGTCTTTCTGAGTACAAAGAATGCAATTTCTAGAGCACAGAGCTTTCAGAAGAGGACTAAGGCCCTCACCTGACAGAAGGTGCAGCAGCCCTGTGTCCCTGAGAAAATGGAATTTAGTTCATTTGTTCCAAAACATAACTTGTGTGTTGGCATAAAACTGCCAGTTGAGTTATTCTCTCCTTTTACATCCTGATCACTAAAATATATAAAAAACCCCCCCCATAACAGAAGGTGAAGTTATTTAGGCCATAAATTCTTCAGGGCACAAAGCAGTATTTTATATGCATACAGTGCCTGGGACAATGGGGCACTGTTCTCATTGCATTGGATAGACCAATAAAAAATACAAATAACCCTGTTTCTAGACAGACAACAATGCCTACTGACCTTTAGCTTTAAGAAATCCCTTTGAGAAAAAAAAAACCAAACTAGTATTTCTGGAATTAAAAAACATTCTGAAAAATGCTCTTCAAATCCAAACTTGAAAACATAAAATGAAACATTTCACTGCTTCGCTATAAGCTGTGTAAAATGAAAACTCTGAATGGCAAGATTTTCTTGATTCCTAGAATCGTTGCAAAATGGTGGTGTAAATCCTTATGGAAAATACTGAAGGAACAGTTTGTTTACAAAAGGAAAAAAAGAGTTTTCATCCTGCCCTAGATGAGCAGCTTGGAGCTTGCCAAGGCAAACACAAATGTCCAGCTTACCAGTCAGGGTCAAGGATGTGGAAAATAAATACAAACCCCAAAATCTTTAAATAGAGTTTATGGTATGATTCAAGCCAGAGAAAAGCAGAAATCCCAAGTTTTGACAGATAGTCCCTCTTTGTCTGGCCTACTCCAATCTCCTGAAAACAAAGCCCATAGACTGCAACCTTGACAAACACACCTCAGGCACAGCAGTACAATGAATACTTTTAAAATTACACCATGAGGTGATTCAAAGGCAAAGTGAAAGGAGCCAACTGACAGCCCTAAAAAGTCTCCTTTATCTCCACAGGAGATCCACAGGGAGTGTATCCAGCTCCTCCACTCCAAGCCATCCAATCACCACCGGGATCCAAGCAGTGTGGGTGAGCAGGAGAGCACACTCCCTGTTTGGTGTTTTGTTCTGCACAGAGAAAGGCTGACAATGTTCCAGCTACACTGGTACTGTGAAAGGCAGATACTTCCATCCAGGAATGGGCAGCTCCACGATTCCTGCAAAGCCTGTTTTGCTCTCCCCGTCTCCTGTGCAGTGTGCTCTGCTCTGGCACCCCGTACAACCCAGACAGCAGCTCCAGTGGCACTGCCAGGGCTTTTCGTGGAACTAGAGGGCAGAAAGTGCTTCCCTGAGTTTGGCCTTACTGGTTTATGACAGGCAACCCCTGGAGGGCCCAAGGAACCTGACAGCCCAAGCACATCCACAGCCTATTAGGAATACAGGCTTGTTAAAAAAAGTGAAAAGAATGACAATCAAATTCTCTCCTATCAAGCACAGCTTTCTTCTAGGAGGCTTTTAACAACAAAATATTTGCAAAATGATGGGAACAGATGTTCACAGGTATTTAACCACTACTCATCCTGGACTGAGCATGATTTTCTTTAAAATGTTTGAACAGTATCCTATTATTTCACTTCCAGGAGAACAGACAGTTTACACTTCATCCAACTATCAGAGCAGTCAGAACCATCAAACCAAGAATGGTTCGGGTTGGAAGGGACCTTAAAGGCCATCTTGTTCCACCCCCCTGCCATGGGCAGGGACACCTTCCACTAGACCAGGTTGCTCCAAGCCAAATCCAGCTTGGCCTTGGACACTTCCAGGACTGGGGCACAGCACTGTGTGTCAAATCTTACTATGGTTCATAAAGAACAAAGGAGAGGTACCTTAAAAAACGACATGCAGAGGGAAGAGAAAACATGAAACGAAAGGGAAAAATTCAATACAGAAGTTAACAATTGCAAATTAACTTAGAAACTACAGAGTATTGTGCAAAGGAAGTTGTGTGAGATGTCAGTAGTGACAGTTAAATTATCACAGGCTCTTAAGTAAAAGCAACTACATGTTTTCATGAAAGACATTTAAACTATAATAGACTATGACTATGCAAAGTGAACCTTTTAAGAGGGGAAATAACGAAATACAGAAAGCCATGAAAGCTAATGCCTAAAATGACTGTCACGACAAGAATCTGATATCCAAACCAAGCTGTTAATCTGATTTTGTTCTAATTTCTCTGTCCTGAGCACACCTGGGTGAGTCAAACCCAAACTCAGCTACAGGCAACAACAGGAGAAGTCACAAAATGGAAAGATAATAAATGAGCTGTCAACCCCACACCAGTCTGCACAAATCTGGGCTGATTATCTGAGTGCACCTGCTTCTTCAAATATGTGCTTTTATATTCAAAATTAATCGCAGCAGTTCTTAAATTTCACATGCAAATTCTGCCTATTCAGGATAAGAGCAGAATTCCCACACTTGTTTTCTTGAAATTACAAGCATTATTTTCCTAAGTAGCAGGAAGAGGGGGGGGGGAAACCCAGTGTATTAACTGTTGACAAGTTCCCACTGACTGATTTTACACAGTTCCAGACTGCAGGGTTCAATAAATCCCACTGAATAGAGTTCTGCATTTCCTCCATACAACAGTAACACCTGGTACCTGCAACTGAACTTCCACAACAGTGGTTCCAAAATTGGTGTTCACCTACTGAGGCAGGTAGTGGCATTACAGCTTAGAATTAACATATGTGATTCAAACAGATAACGACTGTTGATCTTATAAATAAACTTGCAAGAAATATAAATGTACCTTTAGGGGATTCTTAAAAGTTTCTTGCCTCCAAACTGCCAAACAAACAACCCCCACAAATACTATTTTCTACACACAACTGAGAGAAATTTACATGCACATGTACCAAAACACTCTGCTTAGGAGAATCTGGAATAGTTTTATTATGTAAACCACAGTGTTTACTACGTTAATAAATGCTTCAGATACGGTGAGGAGTAAAGAGTAAAATTTATGGGCAGAGGGAAAGGCTGAAAATTAAATATTACATCAATCAAACAGCACACTGAGTATCAGACACATGGCTTCCCAGATCAGTTAAGGCTTATCAAATCTTAGTCTGTTATTAAGAAACAAAAAGGAAATTTAATGAAAAAAAAGAATATATTCAAGCATCTGTTCAAAGCAACTAAATTATTTTATAGCTATAAAATGTGAGCTTTTTGATAGATCTGAGGTTAAACGTTCTTGTTCTATGATATACGACAAAGACAACACATCAGAACTTTGGGCAGCCTAAATTACTTTACAACTTATGCATGGGTGGTTAAATGTACTTGCACTAGAAACGAATTACACAGAGCAGGCTGCATGAACACACCTCATATGACCTGTTCCACGTTCTTCTTGGTCTGCTGGCTGCATCTCTCAGGAATGCCCAAAAAATGAAATTGCACCTTGATATTCATTAAATACCTGCAGGTTCTAACCTGCAACCTTTTCAGACTTTACGGTATAGACTGAGGGGATAATTATGATGTTCAGCATGCTCCTTTCATCTTGGGTACCTGCTGCACAGTAAGCATTACCCTTCATCTCGCTGAAACCGAAAACACTTCAAGCATTTTGCATATTCAACAATTCCTTCCCCATCCCCCTTTCCCACAGGAAAAAAAAGTGCCATAAATGAACAACCAACATGAAGAGTGCTCTAGACTAATAGGAGCATTTTCCTTTGTTCAGGATTTAGACCTGGCTTCATGTTAGAGCCTGCTCAGTGCACTCCACGGTCAAGTACATACACTCTTGGCTATCTAAGAACCAAAGGGATGCACTTCAAACAAGGATCCACCTGTGCTCCCAGTGCAGGACCTTACCCTACAGCTATCACAGTAGTTCCCCCATGTTTTCTTTTTTTCAGAACTGGCTTCTAACTGTATTAAACTATAGCTAGAGTCAACTTTAGCTATAATCTGAAGAACTAACTGTCAGATACTTTTTACTTTCATTGACACACAAATAACAAACTTAAATGCACAGAAAGAAATTAAACTTGTAAAAAAAAAATTCAAAGCCAAGGATTAGAAAACCTGCATTTCTTTCTTCAAGCTGCTTTATTTAAATAGCAGGTAGAGAAAAGAGTGGATAGTTTCTCCAGATCCCTGTACAGAATTGTCCTATCCTAGCTAGTTGACCTGGCTTCCAAATTCCTGGCATTCCTAGTACCTCTGCAAGTTCTGTTTTTCTGTCTCTGCCCTCAAAGGCTTTCCTGTCTGAATGGTTTACTATCTTGCAATAAAATCACATCCATCAACTTTCTATTTTTTTTTCAGTGATGGTGCCCCTGACTGATGTTTGATTTACCCTTACAGTCTTTCCAAAATTCTGTACTTTCAGCCCATAACCACAGCTTATCAAGGTATTTGGACATTCTCATTTTGATCTCAACCAACAGCAACAATTCTTCAAGTTCCTCTTGCATGCAATTTTTTTAAATAGATGGACAACACTTAGAATCTCAGAATGGTTTGGGTTGGAAGGGACCTTAAAAACCTTGTTCCTGTGAAGGGCAGGGACACCCTTCACTAGATCATGTTACTCAGAGCTCCATCCATGAGTGGTCTCACTTTTCACACAAAACTCAAGTGTTACCCCTCTCAAAACAACCTTCCTGATTTCTATCTTCGCAGCTGCAGTATATTTAAGAATCCTGCTATCGCCTTCCAGGACATTTCCTTGTTTTCTTGCTTCCTCTGATGTTCTCCATTCTATCAATGGAGTTTATTTTCTGTCCCTTTAGTCTTTATTCATTTTTGTATCCTTTTTATCCAGCACCAGTTTTCCAGGAGCCTGGGACAGGGGGATCAAAGTCTTTCTCTGAAAATAACTTTTTTCAAGATGGGCTTTGTGTGACCTACTTACATTTGAGCAACAGTTGGTCAAAAGGCAGATGCAGGAAGCTCCTGAGCACGAGTTCAGCTCACACACCTGAAACCAGACCTTCGCCCACGTATCTTATAGAACTGGCACCTGAAGGCACCAAATACTTTGAAAGTTATTTTTAAGAAGAAACCAGAAAAAGGCAAGTAAACAGTACTGAAAGTATTTATTTACAAATAAACTTGTAGCT
This sequence comes from Myiotriccus ornatus, assembly GCA_036023395.1. Taxonomy (NCBI): domain Eukaryota; kingdom Metazoa; phylum Chordata; class Aves; order Passeriformes; family Tyrannidae; genus Myiotriccus; species Myiotriccus ornatus. The sequence continues at coordinate 18,674,052 of JAYRBT010000023.1, read as the reverse complement.
AGAAAGCCTTTTTTCATATCTCCAGGAATATGTTCCAAACAGATACACAAATAACAGAACTAGATAGTATTTAGTCCCTTCTAGTTTTATTGAAGCTTTCCTAGGTATTTATCCGAATATTATAAGAAAATATTCATAAAAAGAACTATGTTTGAACATGACTAACAGTTAATGAAACAACACAATAAAAGAAACAAACAAAAAAAAAAGCACACTACGGTTTTTCTGGTATAAGAATGTCTCAGACACATTTCCTTCCATTGTTCCTTGTTTTACAAGGGGGAAAAAAAAAGGCACAGAAGCAGCAGATACTGCTGCTAATTTCTCTCATCTAAAAGTGCTTTGGAGCTGAAAAGGCCATTTTTCAGGGCACAGCATTGAGTTGTTGGAATGAATGCACCTAAGAGGATAGTTTCTACTATTCAATCTTTTCTTCAGTCTCTTAAAAACTGAAAACAAGCGTGAAAACAAACACACCCCCACAAGCACTTTTGATGAGTGCCATGATTTTATTTTGTGTAGGATTTTAAACTTCATTTTACTACCACCAAAAGGCAACTATCCAAAAAGAACAGTTGTTTGAAGGAAGCCATAATTAATGTAAATACTGTCATAGTAATGATTAGATCTGACATAAACCCTTTGACTGAAATGAAAATTAAACATGATAGTATATAAAAGTATACATTCAAATTCTTCTAACATCTTCCTCCTTTGATGTGTTCAGGTTTTACATTAAAAATAAAGCTGCATGTAAGTCTATTTTGATCACATTTATAAACCCTGAAAAACCCCTGACAGTGTATATGTAAAAGCACATAGACTTTTAAGGGTTGTGCACCATTGCACAGGAAATCTGGATTGTAAACATAAATGGATCTTTCACAACAATTAACACAATTTATACACCTGAGTCTACGCCATTGCAACTGCACAGACTTCATTTGTTCTGCTGTAAATCAACAGCTTGCCATGTTCCACTGCATCTTTTTAATTCACAGGTGATGCAGAACTGCTGTCTAAGGCCTATAAATGAGCTCTCAGGTCATACAAAATCAAAAAGTTCATAGTTACTGATTAAAAGTGAGCAGCAGTTTAACTACATGAGCTTTTCAAGTGAATTGCAGAAATAAACAATTCAGAAACAATAAAGAGATCATAAAGTGTTGTCGTCGGTCGAGGCGGGAGGACGACACGGTGATCAGGGATACCAGCCCCCTTTATTACAACAGTGCTTCTAC
>JAYRBT010000023.1:18653457-18671375 GCA_036023395.1 Myiotriccus ornatus | reverse complement strand
CCATAGGTGGACATGCTAGCAGGAAGTCCACCCTGTGCCACAGTCCTTACTCTCCGTGGTTAACCCTCTACCAGGTGCAAAGTTCCGTCTTCAGTATCCCAGCTTACAGAGAGCCCAGGGCCAGCTGGGCTCCCCCACAATAAAGCATGGTACTTATTGTACACTCAGTGTTCTAACATGGGATCACAGAATCAGAGACCAAGCTCAATTGGAGGGTACTTCTGGAAATCATTTTGTCCATCTCTTCACTCAAAGCAGGACCAACTAAATCAGGTTGCTTAGGGTCCTGTCCATAGAATCATCATAGAATCATAGAATGGTTTATTCAGCTGAATTTTAAATATTTCTGAGATTTCACATTCTCTCTAAAAATCCTGCTCCAGTGTTTTACTTCACGTCCAAACATAAGATTAAATCACCTCTTGCAGCAAGGATCATTTTTGTCAAATTAGCCCATACCCACCACATATCCATAAATATGTCCCTCCTCCTCCTCCTCCTCCTCCTCATGCTTCTTTATAGCCCCTGCCCACGGCTGACAGAGCAACACCTTCCTGGCAGGAACAGCACACTCATCTGCGGCCAGTCTTTCCAACAGCTTAAAGCTGCTGAGCTATAAAGGTACAGTTCTGTTCACCCAAAAACCAGATAACACTTACACTCAAAAGCAACTCCAATCATAACCCTCTGTCTGGTCAGACAGAGGACACTCTGCTGGAGGTGTGCTCTGACAGCCTGTGTGAACATCCATCATCCCACCACTCTTCATGGAGACAGATTTTGGGTGGGAGAAGGAATTAAGATCAGTATTTGCAGATCATATCACAAAAGGAGACTGCCAGATAATTACCCTTCAGAACTGGAAAAATCTCCCTCTTCTTTTCAAAAAAACCCCAAATTCTAGAAGGACAAAAAAGTCAACAGAAATCCTTGAAGCTGTACTGAGTGATTAAAGAGCACAGATCATTTTCAAAGGAGACAGAGAATCCCATAACAATAAAAAGTATTATTATTGGAAGGTCCCCTAACTCAGATATGGGTCACACTTCAATCCTACACCTATGGCATGTTCCTGTCTGATCAACCACACTGCATCTTCACAAAGTGTAGCTGGCAAAGACAAGCAAGATGTGCATTATTCCAATAACAGGGATCCCTTGCAGCTCAATTCCCATTATCAGAAAATAACATTTCGCAGAAAAAACTAACACATTTCCCACATGCCGTTATGTCATCTTATATGTGTATTTTGTACACATCTTTACTATAAACAGACCCTCTCCTACACTGTCTCTAACACATAAGTAATAGAAAACTTGAAAAGCAATCAAAATATTAATTCATTAAAGTTTTGATTTATCCAGTGACCTCACTAATCTCATCATCACTTCCATGGAGATACTTGTAGTGTATACACAACATATCTATCTTGTGGAGGAGGCATCCAGAAGTTATGGAAAAATTTCTCCTCTCTCCTCTTATGCAGAAAGAATGCTTTTCATATAGTTAGAAAAATAATCTCTGAAGACACAAGTTGAAACTAAAAGCATAAAGGAACATGGTTGGCAGTATTAAATGCACAAAAGATAATGGAATATAAGATTTCTTTCATGTTATATAGTTCCAAAACTTAGGAAAGATAAATACTTTATTTAGTATTATATATTTTATAAATGATTTTTATGAATACTTATTAAAATAAATATTTATTAAAATATTACATGCTAGTTTCCCCATGATTATTATAATCATAGCTGTCACTTTTCTCATTATGTTTATCAAATAGGATAAAAATAAATATTACCCAGAAAAGTGTTGGTATAAAAGCACAAGTAGGACAAAATTTAGTATAGGTAAGGTAATGATGTTCTAGAAATACAGCAGGTTTAGTTTTGTTTCAAATGGACAGAAAACATGAAAAAGCGGATGGTGCATCAGCAGTAACAGACCCCTACAAGCACATTTGCTATGCCCATATATTAACAACTTTCTAAATAAAAGAGGCAGCCTCAGCTCCACTCAAATCTCAGTGCTTCAATTCTATGTCCAACCCAGATTCAGCTGAAAACTTTTCCAAGTGTCAGATTTATTTCTGTAAAACTTCCATTAATACACAAACAACTGAACAAACAAGAATTCTGATGATACATTTTGGGCTTGGAGGGTCTTGCATGACTCTGGGTTCTGTAAGCCTTTTTCAATTTTTCTTTGTATTTTCTGACCAAAGAATTTCAAAATCTGTTGGACTAGCAGATGTTTTGCAAATAGTTGTGTCCTAACTATCAAATCTTTTTATTTAAGTCCCTCATATTCCCTTCCTTTATCTGTCCTGCTGTAACAAAGTGGAAGCCCACTTGCTCTGCTGTTGGTTTTTCATTCCCAGTAAGAAAGTAATCTTTTAACAAGCTGCTTATGGTGGGTGAACCTTCTTCCAGCCTGGTAGCACAGAGCTGTCAGAAGATGGCATGACCATCGTTTCTTAGAGTGCAGCAAATTCTTCACCAGTTCCAAATCACACCCACTCTGTTGCACTTCATAATTTGTAATCCAGTCATTTGAAAATGAAGAGAAATACACATAGTCCCCTGCAAACTAGTCTATCTGGTACAAACCAATCCTGTTATTTCAAGTCTGGTCAGCACTGTTCCAGCACTTCCATGGTGTCACAGGAACATGAGGCACACCATGGAGCTCTGGAATGCTGGGGACATGGCAGATGTGCTAGAGCAAAGATAAAGGATTGCTTACAAGCCAAACAGCTTGTTTTGGCTGAGAATCCTCTTTCCCCCCACTATGGGATTACTTTGATCTTTTTGCCTATTATATGATTGCAATTCTACCAAGTTTATGGGATCAACAGGACTGCAGAAAGAACACAATAATCCAACTGTGAGCAACAGAGTGAGAAGCTACTTTTAAAAGCTTGATTGCAGGGAGCCAGTATAGTTGGTATGGGAATATAAACCAAGGCTGTTAAATGAATTTTCCATAAAATTCACCTTAAAACAAGCAACAGATCTCCTGCACTATGAAAATATACTTTACTTCTTTGTGACCCTAAATTTACATTATCTTAAATACCCCATTTTTTTTTTTCACTTCGCCACTTCCTCTTCTCCCCAAACAAAATACTTCAGAGGTTGTTCTGCATAATTGTGAACAATTAAGTGTTTTAATTCAAACAGAAAATGGTCAAATACTGCAGGGCCCTCCGGGATATCCTCTCATGCAGCGATTCCCACAGGCTGCACGAGCTATGCCATGTCTCAGCATCCAGCAGAGACATATCCCAGAGCACCCCACCCCAGCACAACTGCCATTCCACTGGGCTGTGCTCTCCCTTTGGTGCCAAGAGGAGCAGGATCAAGGAGCAGTTGAACAACATGCCATGAGTGACACCTTTCTGGACAACATTCAAAACTGAGGTCATATTCATTTATAAACATTTTAAATCATACTACACTCCTGGAATCACAGAATCACAGAATTGTTTGGGCTGGAAGGGACCTTGAAGATCCAGGTCCACCCCTTGCCATGGGCAGGGACACCTTCCACTAGCCCGTCCAACCTGGCCTTGGACACTTTCAGGGATCGGGAAGCCACAACCTTTTTGGGCAACTTGTTCCAGTGTTTCAGCACTCTCTGAGTAAAGAATTTCTTCCTAAGATCTAAACTAAACTTACACTCTCTTTCAGTTTAAAACCATTGCCCTTTATTCTGTCACTACCTGCATGTATAAAAAGTCCCTCTCCCTCCTTTTAGGCCCTGCCCTTTTAGGCACTGGAAGGGACTCTAAGATCTCCCTGGAGCCTTGTCTTCCCCAGGCTGAGCAGCCCCAGCTCTCTCAGCCTATCTCCGTAGGAGAGGTGAATAAAATGATTCATTTTACTCCGTTTCTAAATCAGAACTGATAATAAAAAGAAATTAAAGGAACAGGTGATTATAGATATTGCATAGGGGAAAACTGAAGATGTGGGAGAAATCAAACACAAAAGGTACCCTATAAATAATTTAAACATTAAGTTATTGTTTGCAACTTTTGTTTTTAGACTAAAAAAAAACATCTGAGGAGGACTCTTACAATGATGATCTTTAAGGTCTCTTTCAACCCAAACCACTCCAATGTTATGAAACGTTTGGGTCTAAATTTGAGAAACATGAGTGTATTGAATAGCTTCACTGTAGGACTTCTAATTGAAATGATTTTAACCAAAATAAACACCTTAGAAGAATAATTTTGATAATATCTTTACTTTGATCCTGTTCCCAAAATATGGATCATGCCCCGTGCAAACTGGGACCCTTTTGCTGCACAGTGCTCAGTGATGAGCTGCATTCCCACTTGCAGCTCCATATGGAATCATCTCAGCCTGTCTGACTCCACAACAAATCTTTTGAATGTTTTTTTGGCTCACTGGAATATTTTTACAAAATGCCAGCACTGCATTCACCTATTGTGTAATGCAGAGACTTCAAAAAACCCAAACCCAAACCACCACACAAAACACATCTAACATAAAGTGTGGTTTCCCAGGAGCAGTATTCCACCAAAGCATCCTCACTGGAGCTCAGAAAAGTGAATTTTGTATTCTCTGCAAAGCTGACCATGTCTCTTGGATTAACCTTTCAAGTGCCACTACTTTAGCAAAAATTTAAGAGTTCTCACGTAACTCTGATATTTCTCTTCTAGTGCGATAAAAAAATGAATCACCATTCTATTGATGGAGTTCTTTGTCCTCATAACTGTTTAAAAAATTTATACTGCAATTAAGAATTGAGATTTTAATTTCCAATACAGCAGAGATGGGCGTTTTTCACCTTTTTGTGTTTTGGTTTTTTTTTATTATGGGTAACAGAAAATATTTCCTAATGAGCTAAATCTGAGTTAGAGACATACCATACCCAGGCTGTGGTTGAAGAGACTTCAAAAACGACAACATTCAAGAAAATGGGTTAATAAACTAAAGATAAAGCAAAGTTTTCTTTCATCTTCTAAGTCATGAGCTGTTTCTTCCACTGGTGAGACTAAGTAGTCAACAACAGCTGGCACAGGCAACCTTTATAAACTATTCCAGACAATGGAGATAATTCCAGACACAGTTATAATAAAGAGAATATGCTTATTAAATATTGTGATTTTAAAAAATTAGTGCTCTATCGGCGTACTCTTCAGATAAGGCAAACTTTGGGAAAATACAAAGAATCTTCTAGTCACATACATTTCACCTAAATGAACACCTGTCTTTTAAAAAGCAATTCCTTCTTTCTCTAAGACAAGACACCATCCGTAAGTCTCTTCAGTTACTGTGTCTAACAGCAAAGTACAGAATTACCTCTATGAAGATAGATTTTCAAAATCTGTTTTGCTGAACTTTGATTTAAACTAGCTTTTAGCATTGAACAGAAAGCTTTACTAAGAAATTCAGTGAGTAAACAGTCGATACAGCTCGCTGTGTTGGATACACCTGTAAATTCTAATAAAATGTTTTCTCCCTCTCTTCCAGCAAACAATCAGGTGTGGAATCACAGAATGGTTTGAGTTGGAAGAGGCCTTACACATCATCTTGTTCCAACCCTCCTGCCATCAGAGTAGCATGTACAGAAAGAGGAAAAGGCAATGAGCACAAGCTCTTCACAAGAGAAATTCTGTCTGGAAATCAGGAAACACTGTCAAGTGACAGTGGTTGGGCACTGGGACAAACTGCCCACAGGCTGAGCCCTGTACTGAGGAGGAACCTGGATGTGACAACCATGAACTCCCAGTCTCCATGTTCTATGATTCTTACAATACTGAATAACTGGCAGTTAAGTATTATAAATTAAGTTGCATCAACATCATTACGTTACTCAGATGATGTAGTTAGACATGAAAAATTAAATCCTCTTAACTGAATATTATTTATTTTAAAACCTTATTGGTTCATGATAGAGGGGAGGTTGCTGTGGGAAGAGAGAGGCTGGAATTTCTTCTTCTTGTTCTGCTCAGTTGCTGAAGCTCAATTTTCAGCTGAAAAACCTAGGTAGCAAACTTTTAACCAAATACTATCTAATTATTTTAATACAGAACAAATAAGCTATACTTAATACAAAAACATGCTTTATTATTATTGTTTTGAAAGCCATGGAACTGTTTTCTAGTTCAAAAGGTTTCTGAAGGACTAAACGATTAGTTGTCCTAGTCTGATGTACTCATGTCCCACTAATCTAATTCCTGAATATTATTGCTCTAAGTGATGTTGGTGAGGTGAGGGAGTAGCTGCTCATGGAAACTTTTGTATTCCTTTGTCTTCGTACTAGGACAGATCAATTAAAATGTCAACAGCAAAAAAAGTTCCATAACATTAACCAGCAATACTGAGGGGCCAAAAACCATCCAACCCACTAACAACTGTATCTCAGGTTTGGATCTGTACGCTGCATTTTCTGTGATGGTTCCTCTGAACGGCGTTCAATACTTCAAACTCACTCGCTTCAGATAATTTCTCCAATTACCAAATAGACACGAGAGACACGAGAGCATGAAGCCCTTGTAAAAAAACTACATATATCCAATTTTTCAGCTGAACTCAGGAGATAAATGACTCTACAGCTGCTCTCAGAAGAGCACAGATTTGTCCCACTTGAAACCACACCTTCAGTGGCAGTGGAGTCCCACCACCCACCTATAATAACTTATCCCTGGGCCAAGAGCCAGAGTTGATCACACTATTCAGCATGATAAACCTAATCTTATTTCTCTCCCAGCTTTTATTAGTGACTTCCCTGTTCCTTCCCTTACTTATTCAATGGCAAAAAGCTGCCCTGATACCAGTTGCACAGCATCAGTCCTCATTTTCATCTGCATCCTGGGGATATCACTCAAGAGCTCTAAACTCACACTCAAGAGTCTCCACTTTAAAGCAAAAATCTGAGCAGAGATTGTCAGTCTTTCAGTGAGTCATGATGACAGGAAAATTGTGGTCATGAATAAACATCGCTGGGTATTCTTACTTCATTTTCATATAAAGCAAGATCTGCTGTTTGGGCTGTGTGAAGCACTGCTTCCAGGGAATTAAAACCCTACAAAAATCCAAAGACTGGAAGTGTCAAAGACTAAAGTGTTCCTTGAAAACTTAGAAGTCTTGAGTAAACACCAAAATTAAGGGAACACAAACAGCTAAAGTATTTCTGCACAAATTGAAAAAGTCCTCTACCAGTTGGGAGCAAGCTGGAACTTGCATGGGGCCCTGCACACCCTGGCAAACATCTTAATTGTTCAGAGCAGACAAAATCTGTTTAGTCATGTCTACTGAGAGAGGAAGGATATTACAACACATCTGCACAGGCTGTTTTCACATAGGTCAATTGGTTCTCAAAGGCTGTTTTTACACCCCTTTCCTCCAGCCAGAACCCCCCACACATGGACACCATTGCCCAGGTTGGCCCTACACCTGGTTGGCACAAAAGGAATCTTTTAGTAGAAGCTCACAAATGAGCAAGCAAAGAAACAATCTCAGTGTCCTCACAGACGTGCAGTGTCAACCCACACTGATGTCTGGAGGGATTTTGTAAGAGTCTTAAGTATGCCTGAGTGAAATTTCAAAACAAGCATAATTCAGAGCTGCAGTACCCACTGAGGATAGAAATGACAGATCTAAAACACCCCGGGAATGGCAAAGGGTATAGGCAGCAGCTCAAACTGGGAGATGAATTCAAATGGTTTCTTTACTTATGCAAGGATGGGGTGGGTAACACAGGATTCTTTCTAAGATATTCTAGCAAGGCTTTTAATCTGTATTCCAAAACAGCCAAAAGCTATTCCCCTACAAAACATGCTGCATGACACAAAAAGATATTTAAAACCAGCAAGGAGGTGGATCTCATGTAAATAACTATGCAAGGAGTAAGTGTGGTTTCATGCTCTACAAACAGCCAAACAGTGTTTTCCTGCTTTGGCAGTGGTACCTCCATTTCCAACACACAGACTCTCTTTCACCTCTATCACTTTACTGGAGGAAGCAGTTTAAGATGCATCTGCACTGTGATTATGAAATGATGAGTGAAGTGGCAGCTCTGTAAAGAGCAGCTTCATGACCTATGCGATGTGGGTCAATCTTGCCCCACAGGACTGGGTTAATGTCCAGACAATCAGCAAAATATTAAACAAAACCATACACAAATTAACACACAAATCTTACTGTGTTTGGACCCCTCTGACTCACTGAAGGTATGGTACAGCCCAAAGCTGTATTAATCCTGTTGGATTTGTTATATTTGTATGGAAATATACACTTATCCCTTCAGCTTAATTTCAGTGGAGAGCCTGGCAGGTGACACAGACACACATTATTTATAAGTATTTTACCAAATTCTTAACTAATATGTAACAGTTCTAATCTGGGGCAGTGATAACATCAGTGACATTAGTTTAGAGACAATTGCTGTTTGCTTTATCTAAAGCAGCCAATCAAAAAGGGATTTATCTCTAGCCTAGAACTTTTCCCACACCAAAGAAAAATGAAATTCATATGGAGATTAAATACAAAGCTGAGCAGGCACATCGCATTATTTCATTTGGGGAATCTTTTTTAAGTTATGGCATTGCTGCTAATGAGAAGAAAGAAGTCAAAACCCAACAAATCATTCAAAAGGCAGAATAAGTTCCAAGTTACTATAATTATAAAAGTTCATGCAAAGATTTTAAGTACCATAAAAACTTATGAAAAATTACGCAGTGAGTCAAGGGTTATTAAAATACAGTGGGAAATGGGATAACTGTTGCATTTCTTCATGCTTGTAACTGGACTCAAAGAACATTAGACAAGCAGGACAGTTTCACAGGGGTGATAAAGTTATGTTCCTTGACTTACACCGTCTGGCATGACTACATTAATAAAGGGAGTGTTTCTTACTTTGAGAAAACAGCAGTGTCAACCTGATTTATCATCCATAATAAAAGGAAATTAGAAGTATCTTAAATCATGCAGCAATGAGACTGAAGGATAACCATATAGGTTGTCTGATTATTGGTGACAGCTCTACATTTGATTATTGGTGACAGCTCTACAATTGATTATTGGTGACAGCTCCATGAAAAATGAGTTAAAGGAGATTTATTAGAAGTGTTTCATAGAAACTGAGATGAAAAAGGTATTAACTGGGGTTCTAGTATCACTCCAGACTGAAAATATCCTGCAGTAAATGAAAGGTGTCAGAAAGCTGACGGCAGTGGCGAGGAGAGTTCAAAAGAAGATTGATATAAAGTAAAATCATTTTTAAGACAAGCTAGAGTTTGGTCACAAGATGCATGGATCAAAACAAAAAGTTTATGGTGACTGACAATATAAAAGACAAAGGTGTTAGAATAAAAAAAGTTCTTAATGCAAAACATAGGTAAAACATTGTAGACAAAAACAGGAGGGACAGTGACATATGAAAGTAAATAAAAGAGAAAACTCCAGTGTGAAAAGATATCAGTGCCAGATACTACTGATAGAAAGTAATGTAGACTTCAGTATTGATGGTACATTTGCTGAAGAATTAGGTTTTCCTCTGAAGTGTCAAAACACTGATCTGGACCAACATTTTTAAGAAATAGGAAATACTACCATTTTTGAAGTTTAAGAACCAGATTAAACAATATAGGTGTCTCCTGACAGCTCGAATAAGCCAGATCATAACGAACCATTTCTACTGTTTAGGGATCGATGGCCATGAGCTCATCACAATCCACCAGTGTGGAGCTCAGCTGACCAAGCACAGGCAGATCAGCAGTTGTGATAAGTAACTGCTTCAGAGTTGGTTACTGAAGTCATATTCCCAAGGGCTGTACAACGGGAATTCCAGCCTCCTCCTGAACCTAGTCCTTCAAAATTGCTTTGTCTGTTTTGGCCTTAGGCTGCATACTAGAAATGATAAAAGTAGTTCTTTCATACTCCAAGCAAGACAGTTCAATTGCCAGTGTCAACATGACAAAGTGCTTGTGGCTACAGGAGCGGGGGGAGGAATTAAAATGGGGGGGCAGGAGAGAACTCTGCACTTAATACTGGGCAAGTAAGAACAGAGTTTTTCTCTCCGGCTGAAGCCCAGCCTTATTCCACCATATTTCTTACTTTACTGAATGTTAACTAGACTAGAACTGTTGCTCTGGCAGCAATTACAAATCAAATTCATTATAATTATCCTTACAACATAAAAATGAAGAAATGTCCCTGGAAACAATTCTACATCTTTGATATACACGCAATGCTTTTAATCAGCATTTGCCTTTTTCAGAAACAGTTACAAGAAATAACCAATGAGGAAATACAGCAAGATGATTTCTTGAGAGAAAGTCAAAATGCAATGCTTTATGCTGACCTGCACATACAAGATAAGGAGATTTTTTTTCCCCCCTCAAAGAATGAATAGAAGTTCAATTTCTGCAGGAGAATACCATTTTTAACAGCATGTAAATTAGAATTAGGGACAGACAGACATACAACCCCAACAGAATGTAGTGGCTTATCACAGTTCCCAAGAATCACAGAACCACAGAAGGGACACACAACAATGTCCAAATTACACCCAAATAAGACTTTTCAAATATAATAATTACAAACATGACCAAGATCAGAGAATCATAGAATGGCCTGGGTTGAATGCACATTAGTTCACCAAGAGCCAGACTAGAAAGTCTAAACAGGAACTTATTTAATTTTGAAGAATTATTCCTCTACCTAAGAAGAAATCTTTATAATTGGAAACATAAGACTTGCAGAGAATGTGTTTGAGGAATTTGCAAAATTCAAAGGAAGTTCACAGCGCTGCAACACCAATTTGAATTTTTAAGTTTTGCCTCACCTGTCATTAATTTTTTTATGAACAAAAAACACTCTAGCAAATATATTGAAAATACCCTGAAGAAAAATCCAAATGCAATTTGAAATTATATACATTATATGTACATGATGTGCATACCCTTACAGAACATGGCAGCGATTTTCCAACATAGTACCAAGCCCAAAACAAGACTGTGAATGCAAACCCAGTAAGTTACCTGGATGAGCCCTTTAAGATACAACGTACCATGCAATACTCTTAAATTGGATTTTTGTTTATGTACAGTAAGCTTTCACAGATCTTATTTATAAGCTCTTGTTTGGCAATTTCAATTATTTTATTGCCTAGTGCTTTCCTTTTATGGCCATCTCTTTCTTCCCACATTTTGCCCCAAGGCACATCAGCTGTCTTCACATCTGAATGAAATTCCCATCTCTGGCTCAAAGGAGAACTTTTTTTTGTTGTTTATTTGTTTAACTAGAAAGAAGCCAGCCATCAATAAGGAGAAGCCCTAAAAGTTGGGTCTTTTGATGCTACACACATCTTCTCCATAAATACCTATATACTCTGACTTTAACATGTAAGAAGTTTGTCTCCCACAGGTTGAGAGTGGGAGACTTTACTATTACTACTAAAGTTAGGTCTTTTCCTAAATAATAATAAAATAGAAAGAGGTAATTAGTGGAGCTAAGGTCTGTTAAACAAATTGTTTTCAATTAACCACACTGAGGTTCCTGGAAAAAAAAATCCAATAAAAAAATCCCCAAAGACCAAATCCAAGATAAAACCAAAGAACATAATAAACCAAGCAACCTCCCAATTCTCTTATATCCTGACTATATTATTATATTCTGACTGTCACTCACCACGGTAAGATGTCACAATCTGTTAGCTGAGCCCCAGAAGCCAACTCTGAGCACAGCCCTCATCAGTACCTCTAAGGTTAGAGCCAGGCTCAGCCTCGTGTTACGTGTTCCTGCAAATACGGGACTGGCTTCAAAGGACACTGTTCTGCTCCCCTCTCCTGCACTACATCGAGCAATCAAACAGCTACACAGGAACTGTCAGCAGAAAGGAAAAGCATTCAAATTGGCATTACTTATAACTATTTTCCTGCACTGCTCACTGGTATTAAATAACTATGTTCCACAGCACTCCAGGCCTCCTGCCACGGTGTCATCATTGGCTAAGGCAGCTCAGGCTGATCACAGATCAGTTCTTGAGTTCAGGCTGTGCTAAAGGCCCATTTGCTGCCCATGGACGCCATCAAGGCACCTTAAAACACCTCCTTGTTGCTGGCACCTCTCCTTCTGGCTTTCCATCTTCCTGCAAACAGGATGTTCTGGCTAATTATTGACGCATCTCTACATTCAGAGTATTTTGAGCAGAATATCAACCAATAAAGTGTTAAATATCTATGATTTTCTCTTCAAATCATGATTCTTATATGGATAATTTCTTAGAGATGCCACATACTAACTAAGTTGTGAACACTAACATGCAGAAGCAAAATAATGATCTTGTGAATCAGTGCAACTAAAAAAACTGGTACCTGGCTTGGTATAATGCAAGAAAACTATGTTTAAATTAGAAAATTATAAATGGATATAGCATTGATTCAGAAGAGGAAGTGAGATACAGGAAGGGATAGGAAATGCTGAGAATTTGGAAAGAAGTTAACAACGAGCTATATTTAAGCAGTTTTTTTATAATCTAAAAATTTCACAATGTGTATTACAGCCAGTAGTCTCCAAACAAATCAAAAGCAGCCAAAGCTGTCTGGAATATGATAAGCATCCAGTTATCAACAAGAAGACAGTTTCCACAAAATCATCCATTTCTTTCCATCAAATCAAACCATCTCTGAGCTCACATTCCTTCACATTTAAGTTTGACCACTTCATTCTCTGTCAGTCATCTGATAAATTCAAGCATGGCTTTGGCAGAGCCCCCAGCCCAACACACTCTCTGCCTGCTCCCACCTGTCCACGCTGCAGATCAACCTGCTTAGACAGATGGTCTGTAAGACAGCTGGGGATGAATTTGCACTGTGAAATGGCTTAGGAAAGTGACCTACCTTTGAGGAACAAAACCTAAACAAGATCTACCACCAGTTCCTAATGGGGAAAAAAAGGAAAATGGAAATGACTGGATGATGATGAAGCTAAGGAGGAACTTTGCTATTCAATCTCAGCTCCAGCCAACTTAAATTGTGCAGCTTTTTCTTGACATGTAAATATTCTATATCAAGAGGTTATTTTGCTTTTCCAACTATGTCAGTAGATCTAATACAAGAATTTCCTTCTCTACAAACCTTGCTGTGCTTATCCCATGGACTGCCAGAGCTACATGACCACTAGTTGACTGTTCCACATCACCAACTCAAGGTGGAGAATCACAGATTTAAAAAGCTAGAAGCAACCAATAATTTGGACAATTGGATTGACGAAGGAGTTTGCTTGGTAAGTGCAAGCTGCTAGTATCTGACTGCTTAACTGTATATCTAATGAGAGACAACATCTTTAATATTAGGCTGACTCCTCAGCACAAACTAACACTTGCCTTCAGTGCTGATTTGAATGAAGACTCACCCAACGGCCACTTCGCTTCAGGCACTTGATTCTGTCTGTCAAACTATCACACATGACCCTCCCGTTCAGGAGATAAAATCAGAATGAGTCTTTTGGGGACTAAGACCTTAATTCTGCTCTCTTTGAAATCAAGTGGAATTTTGGCATTTATCTAAATGATCCCAAAGTGTTTGTTCAGCAGTTCTGGAAGAATGACCGTCTTAATAAAATCAATTGAAACACATTTTAAAGATATGGCCAATCAAAATATTTATTTTTAGACTCAGACATCCCAGTATTTGGCATATCTTTTCAGCTGAAATGCACAGTGATGCTCCTTGGCAGTGGCACCACAGCACTGCAACACACTCTACAGAGTTCATTATACAATATTCTTGTTACTACAAGCATTTGAATCAGAAGCTTGTAAAGACTTGGCAGTATTGAAATACTATTCAGAGTTTCTTTCTCATCTTCACCGGTGTAATAATGTCTTTGGTAATCTGGCACATCAGGATCTTAATCCTACTGTTGGAAGAAGTTCACAAACTTACCAAGGTTTTCCACTTGAGAAAGAATCCTTTTCAAGATAAGCTATAATATTTATTTTTAAAAAATTAATTCTATTGCTTCAACAAAAAACAAGGAGTCAAAAGAAATGCTGAGGGTATTACTACCACAACTTTCTAAAAGTACTAAGTACTAATTAGAGTGGGAAATAAGACTTTTTTTTCCATTGTGGCTCGTTATCACCAGGTTCTTATATTTACAGTACATAACATACTATCACAATTTGCTATTTTCATACTTTTTTTTAGAATCACAGATAGAATTAGAAGCTGAGGTGATAGCTGAGGACTTCCAGGGAAAAGATAAAAGTCAGCAACCATTTGTCATATATGCACCATTTGACATGTTTGCAGAGAGCACAAGTGAAGACATCAACTGAAAGCAGATCCTTTGCACAACCACTCCATAGTTCTTAGAAGTCTTGCATGAACATGTTTTTAAAAGATTAATAGATGTTCAACATTCCTTATAATCTTATTTATTTCTTGTTGCAGTATTTATATGCACGAATTCTCCAGAATTTCAATTTCTACAGTTTTTTGAAAGCTCTAAGTATTCTATAAATATCTGTTTACACTTTTTACTGTCTCCATTATATATATAAGGACCAGCACATATTCTTCATTCTTCATATTTCATCCATATTAAAATTTCCTTTCCATTATAAAAATGGTTTTTATTTGAGAACTAAATAAAACAAATTTTTTTTCCTTAAAATGCAAAATTTAAAACAAGCTGTCAGAGGTGTACACTAATTTGGAAAAAAACCCAAAACACAAAAGTTACCATCTGTAAATTGATGGTTAGTAAGAAATCAGTAAATAATATTCAAGTGCTGCAGGAATGGATTTGTTCATAAAGAATTGCTAAATTAAAAAAAAACCTGTGTTTATCCTGTCTAAGAATACTTAGTGTTAATAGCCAGTAACATGGCAAGAAACACCAAATATTCCATACTGAGATATCAATAATACAGACATGCTAAAATCCCAATACAATTTTGGAATATATTTTTGAATCTACTTCTATGAATGCTAAATAGACGATGTTTTAATTGTGTCCTGTTTATCACTACGCGGGTATAACCAAAACTTTGTATTCTACACCCTCTACGTCATAAAAGAATCCCCTCCCGACTCCCATCACCTCCCTGGGTGCCCTTAAAGAACAGGTGTGAGGCCCTGGACCCAGAGAGACGGGCAGAGGACAGTCAGCAGGAAGATCTGTCTGGAGGGTCTCCTGGTTGCTCCCTGTCTACCAGAGGGATTACAAGCACAGCTATGAAGAAAAAGGGAAGGGCAGCTGTAGTCGGTGACTCCCCTGTGAGGGGATCTGAGGGCCCTATGTCGACCAGACCCATCCCACAGGGAGGTCTGCTGCCTTCCCGGGGCACAGGTGAGGGATATTAGTAAGAGACTCTCTGAGCTAATTCGACCCTCAGATTATTATCCACCGTTGGTACTCCAGGCTGGCAGCGAGGACATTAATGGAAGAAGTGCCAGGGTGATTAAAAAGGGTCGATTAGTTAATGGAACAGGAGCACAGGTGGTGTTTGCCTCAGTTCCTGCAGTAGCAGGCATGAATGAGGAGTAGGAAAGCCCATCTCATCAACAGGTGGCTAAAGGGTTCTTGCCACTGGTGGAATTTTGGGTTTTTTGGCCATGGGGTAAATTCCATGGTACCCAGTCTCCTCAGATCAGATGGGCTTCATCCATCTAGCAAGGGCAAAAGGACTATAGCCCATAAGCTGGCAGGGCTGATCAGGAGAGCTTTAAACTAGGTCTGAAGGGGGAAGGGATTGAAATCGGGCTCTCCAGAGATGAGCCTAAAGGTGGAAAGCCCAAGTTAAGAGTGCAACCAGCAGCCCAGCTGAAGTGCATGTACACCAATGCACACAGCATGGGCAACAAACAGGAGGAGCTGGAAGCCGTCGGGCAGCAGGACAGCTGTGATGTAGTCGCCATCACGGAAACGTGGTGGGATGACTGGCATGACTGGAGTGCTGCCATGGGTGGCTACAAGCTCTTCAGAAGGGACAGGCAAGGCAGGAGAGGTGGAGGGGTGGCTCTGTATGTTAGAGAGTCTCTTGACTCTGTAGAACTTGAAGTCAGTGACGATAAGGTTGAGTGCCTGTGGACCAGAATCAGGGGGAAGGCCAACAAGGCTGACATCCTGGTGGGAGTCTGTTCTAGACCACCCAACCAGGGTGATGAGGGTGATGAATTATTCTACAAGCAGCTGGCAGATGTCTCAAAATCGCCAGCCCTTGTTCTTGTGGGTGACTTTAACCTGCCAGATGTCTGCTGGGAACTCCACACGGCGGAGAAGAGGCAGATTCCTAGATTAGGAATTAGGAGATTCCTAGAGCATATAGAGGATAATTTCCTGCTCCAGCTGCTAAATGAGCCTAGCAGAGGTGGGGCCCTGCTAGACCTGCTGCTCACAAACAGAGAGGGGTTGGGGGGAGATGTGGTGGCCGGAGGCCGCCTGGGGCACAGTGACCACGAAATAAGAGAGTTTTCAGTGCTCAGGGATGCAAGGAGGGCCATCAATAAAACATCTTAGCTGGACTTCCGGAGGGCAGATTTTGGCCTATTCAGAAGACTAGTTCAGAGTGTACCCTGGGAAACAAGCCTTGGAAACAAAGGGGTCCAGGAGGGATGGACGTGCTTCAAGAAGCAAGTCTTGAGTGCACAGGAACAGGCTGTCCCACTCCGCCAAAAGGCGAGCCGGCGGGGAAGAGTGCCAGCCTGGCTGAACAGGGAGATTTTGAAGGAAATTAGGGGAAAAAAGAGAACCTACTGATTATGGAAAGAAGGGATGGCTACTCAGGAAGAGTTTAGGAATATAGTTAGGTCATGTAGAAAGAAAATTAGAGAGACAAAGGCACAATTTGTACTCAATTTTGCCATCTCTGTCAGGGATAACAAGAAGTGCTTCTACAAATACATCAATAGCAAAAGGAGGGACAAGGAAAACTTCCATTCTTTGTTGGACATGGGAGGGAACAGAGTCACCAAAGATGAGGACAAGGCTGAGGTGTTTAACACCTTCTTTACCTCAGTCTTCAACAGTAAGACAGGTTGTCCTCAGGACAGCTGGCCTCTGGAGCTGGTAGACAGAGATAAGAAGCTGAACAGCCCCCCTGTAATCCTGGAGGAAACAGTAAGCAACCTGCTGAGCCACTTGGATCCTCACAAGTCTGTGGGACCCAAGGGCGACGAGGGAGCTGGTGGAAGAGCTCGCCAAGCCGCTCTCCATCATTTACCAACAGCCCTGGCTCACTGGGGAGGTCCCAGTCAATTGGAAGTTGGGGGATGTCACACCAATCCACAAAAAGGGCTGCAAGGATGACCCGGGAAACTCCAGGCCTGTCAGCCTGACCTCGGTGCCTGGCAAGGTTACTGAGCAGATCATCCTGAGTGCAATCACAGCACCTACAGGATGGACAAGGGATCAGACCCAGCCAGCACGGGGTTAGGAAGGGCAGGTCCTGTCTGACCAACCTGATCTCCTTTTATAATCAGGTGACCTGCCTGGTGGATGAAGGAAAGGCTGTGGATGTGTCTATCTGGACTTCAGCAAAGCCTTTCATGCTGTCTCCCATAATATACTCCTGGAAAAGCTGCAGCCCACGGCTTGGACAGGGGCACTCTGTGCTGGGTCAGGAAGTGGCTGGAGGGCCCAGAGAGTGCTGGGGAACGGGGCTGCATCCAGCTGGGATCCAGTCACCAGTGGTGTCCCCCAGGGATCAGTCTGGGCCCAGTGCTGTTTCATATCTTTACTGATGATTTAGATGAGAGGATTGAGTCCACCATTAGCAAATTTGCAGCTGACACCAAGCTGGGGGGTGTGATGATCACCTGGAAGGCAGGAGGGCTCTGCAGAGGCACCTGGACAAGCTGGATCCATGGGCTGATTCCAAGGGGATGAGGTTCCACCAGGCCAAGTGCCGGGTCCTGCCCTTTGGCCACAACA
>JAYRBT010000023.1:18612141-18648807 GCA_036023395.1 Myiotriccus ornatus | reverse complement strand
GATGCTGCCGAGTGAGTCTGTCACCTCCGGGGTCAGTCTCAGGCGACCAATGTCCTGAACCGCCTGCATGCAGGGTTAGGACTGAGGCTTCCAGTGCACCTTTATCACCTGCCGTTTCGTCCCTCGCCTGTCACTGCAGGACTTTACAAGTGTGGGTATGTCCTTCGAGCCTGCGCAGTGGATTTTTTAGGTGAGGCTCAGCTTGCGCATAACTGGTCCCACCCTTTACTCCTGAGGTTCATCTGCCAGGGCCTAGTGGCAGCTTGGACAGTGACAGTGAGGTCCTCAGGACGTAGGTTTAATTAGAGTATCCTTCTCTTGGATGGATGGCCTTACAGGGCTAAGCGAGCTCCATCTGCCCGGGTTTGAAATTAGAGCTGTCCTTCTAGGATGACCGCTGGAAGGCTGGTGAGCCCATCCTGCCCATGGACACATTTGATCTGACCCTACAGTTTTGACCAGTCTGGCATGGGAGACCCTACTGGAGCCATATGCCACTGCCAGCACAGCTCGCAACCTCATAGGGCCATACAGGCCTCTCCCCACTGAAATGACAAGCCTTTCTCTCCCTTTTCCCCCCCATCCTCCCACACTCCAACCCAGGGACATTTCCTTGCCCTAAACACCCTTTCCAGACGCTCTAATTCCAAACCAAACCGTTCCTGGGCAGAAGCCACAGGCGAGCCAAGCCCAGCACATCCCACCCTCACTGCAACAATGCCGGAACAGAAGCGATCCTGACATCCCCCCGGGCAGGGTGGGCACACAGATAAGGAGTCCCCACACCCACCTGGGGCTCCTATATTCAATATAATGGGACAATAATAATGAATTTTCAGATAAGGGTCAAATTCTTAGAGGTTCAAAACTATCAAAACGCAGCATAGTGTGTATTTTAACTGCTGCCTTAAGGAGAGGAATTTCCCTGTGTTCTCTACCCCTGCTAACTCTCAAAAACACTGCTAAGTGAAGAGGGCTGGGAAAAGGAAGGCTTCTCTAAATACCAAAAGTGCACTAATTCTCTAATGAAGGGTTGAAGAAGCCTTGCATGGCTCCCAGTGAACCAGCCATGTCCAGTATTTCCTAAACTAGGAATAGCTCCAGCTAGTTTTTCCTCACAGTTCTAACAGGTTATTGACTACGGAGTAATATAAGCAATTTTCTTTCTCCAAACACAAATCCTTCCTGGGCCATATACCAGTCACTCTGTATGAATGCCCACTGTGGAGTTACACTGCACAACCAGTCAATAAACTTTAAATAAGAACTATTTTGCTCTGATAAACATCTGGTCTTTGGAAACCACTTTGTGATGTTTGGATTTTGTACCAGCAAACCACTCTCACACATTGTGGTACATCATCATGTGACACTGTACTTTTCCAAGAAAAACCTAATAAAGTGAAAATACTTCATTACCATGAACTCTCCTTTCTTAAAAGTTACATAATTACTGTGCAATCTCTTATAAGATCTTACTTATTTTAGCCTTAATTCTTCACTTCAATGAAAGGGTTATTTCATAAAAAATAAATATTTACTCTAAAAAAAACCCCACAAGCCTTCTTTTCTTCACAGTATATAATTTGTTTACCACTAGCCAAACTGTTATTTCACATGTGTGAAAACTGGACTGAATATGAAATCAACTATTGGCAAAGGCAGTGCAAGGACTTGCCATTGAGATTAGACTCACAAGAAACGCCTTCAAAAAAAAAAAACTCTTGTAAAAAATAAAAGATTTGTTTGAAAGGAGAAGGAATTTTTCAGATAACTCTAAATTGCCGAATTATTTGAATTATCCTCAAAAGACTTGAACAGCTCAATTGTATGTTCACTATGCTGAGTAAAGACAGAATTATGAGGTACTGGATTTATTCATCTCTATTCCTCACCTGTTTAGTGACACTGAAAACTCCTGATTACATCATCAACAATTCTGATGAGATTTTGGGAAAGAGCACTTAAATTCTGCAAGTTTCCTTGATTTTTTTTTTTTTAATTTTTTTTCTTAGTCTACAGCCTACAATAAAATCTCTTTCAGTGCAACAGGCACATTGCATTTCCTTTGAGATATCCAATTTGAGATCAATTTGAGAGATATTAAAAAGCAAATCTCTGACCTACTTATATGAAAAATTCCCTGCAGACTAACAGGTAATTGCAAGATAGGAATTTGTTGCACACACAGTGTTTGCATCTCTATTTTTCAGGTATGGCTGAAATTGTTTTCAGCCAAACAAACGTTTGCAAAATTTGAAGTGAAATTATTTCATTAATCAGCTTCATCTCACCAAACTAAATCCACAGAATCAGTTTCCAGAGACCTTCCTTATGTGAAGATTTTCTAAAAGGCATCTCAAAGATGGAGTGTTAGGAGATAGGACAGACACAGGTTAGGGGAAAAAATGTATTGCAAAGCTGCTACTTAACTTCAAAGTTATAAAAAATATTTTCAGAGTTTATCATGTATATCCTTTGGGTTATCAATAACATATTGCTAAGAATCAATTACACCATCAGCTATGTCATGCTATTGCTTGTCCATAACAGTTCAACTACGCAGCCAAGGCAAACTTACATATCTTGCAATTCCACAGCAACAAAATTACAAAAGTGACACAAGCAGCTATGAAAAACTCACTTTTAAAATAATTTTAAAGCTAGTAATTTTCTCATAATTTTTCAAAACTTTACAGGTGAAAAAAATAAAAGAGAGATTGAGCTCCCAACAAAAAACACACAAGAGCAAAAACAAAACTTGGAGAGGATTCAAGGATCCCCAATTGCTCCTTTTCTAACAGAAATGTACATCCCTTTATAAATGCAAAACAAAAATAGAAGATTTACAACAAATGAAACATCCCTTTTATCCCTGTCACAATCAGGAATTTTGGTTCAAACATAGTTATTATGTAGAAACTCACACTTCCACAACACAGAACAAAATACTGTCAGATTAAAGTGCTTAAATGTCTTACTAGCAGAAATTGTTGCCCTTCAGCTGGGGTTTCCCCTCACTCTCAATAGCTCTCAGAAGATCCTAGCAGGTATAAACATGTTCTCTTTTAATTACAGAACTGGGTTACTGCTGTAACTGATTCCCAGCTTCAGCAAATTATAATCAAGTACCCATTGTGCATAACAATTGTTTAGTGGATGACAAACAGTAATAAAGAAAGCTTTAATGAAGAAAGCTGGAAACCTGACAGAATTTTATGGCAGTGCACTCCAAATGAGAGAGTTACAATCTGTATTTATGACAGCCTTTTAATCCATATGGCCAGAATTAAACAATGCAGTGGAGGGAAATTTTGATCAAAAGCAAGTACAACATGGAAGTACCAAAATTCCCCCAGTAAACCACGACTAATTATTTCAAACAGAGGCTGCACGTTCATTTTGTTTGTGAAGAACTTAGAGGAAAATACAATGTGAATATGCTGCTTTCTCTGTGATAATTCACTTAGCCACTAGCTTTTTTTGACTTAAGTGTGGAATGGTTTAGCATCAAGAAATCTATTTGCTGGCATTTTTGGGGAGGAAATACCTGGACAGTTGCATAATAAAATTTTAAAGGAGGTTTCAAAACTATACAAAAATTATTTCAGAGTAGTATACTCATAGTTTTAAGATGCAGTTGAGGAAAATATAGTTACTGCAACTAAAACTGAAGAGGTACTTAGTTTCAGAGTTGTATTATTAACACAAGTGACTCCCAAGTTTCATCCAACTTTTCTCCCCACTCCAATAATTCCCTTGGAACTGCTGACACACTACTCAGTAACATTAGTTTTCCCCGATTCATCTCCCAGTCAGCAGAGAGGATGTGAAATTTCCCATTTTGAGTAAGCTCCATTTATTTGTCTTTGGACTTGTCCTTGGATGTGTGGGAACAGGCCCCTGTTTGGCAGCATCACACTCCATGAGTCGGGATAACATCACCTGATACTCAGGGCGGTTATACCCAGTAAACTGCTGAGTATTTCTAAATCCCCCAAACTAAAATTATTCTTCAGCAACTAAAAAGTAAAAATACAATTTTCAATAGAGCATTAAAGCAGTAAGAGACTCTGCTTTTCAATGACCCTCTTGCTGCATCTGTGAGTTTTGTAGAAACCTCAGAGTGGAGAAATACACAGAGAAGATAATTTCTCAGTTTCTCTGCAATAAAAATATTTATCTTTTGCAAAAGTTTTTTATGTTATGAAATAAAACCTCTGTAAAATTCATCAATTAATTAGAAATCAGCGTCCACTCAAGACTGAACTTATACTAAACCAGCTTCATTTCACCTTCTAAAAACACCTACTTACTGTTGCTCTGATGCTTACATCCATTTCTTTCTTTGATCTTTCTGCTGAGGCCAAGCCAGTGCTGAACCATGACATAAATCACTCTGTCACAGCTAGAAATACTGATTCAGAGAAAAAAAAAGGAATCCTTGTGAGCAGGCTTGTAACATGCTTTGTAACAGCCAGTGAAAAAATCCCAGAGAGTAGTGTTGCTCCACAGCATCCATTTCCCTTCCTGAGCCTCCTGAATATCAGAGCAGGATCTGTAAGCTCTGCTTTCTGATGTTGTCCCTGTGTTGATCTGGAGAACCGAGAAGCGATCTGAGTTCTCACAGAGTGTCTTTATGCTCTTGCAAACTTGGAAGGAGATCACTGTGTCTTTGATCTGTATTTTTCTGGTTTATAATTTTCTGACAGCAGTACCCTTTGAAAGTCTGCCAGGCTCCCTTAAATGAGAAAGGACCTTCAAAATCTGATCAGTCTCTGTCTCTGTACTCATGTCAACATTGTCCATTATTTATATTTGTGCTACTCATGTGTAGATCTAGAAAGTGTTTTAATTCTCCTTGTTAAGCCCCCTCCTGCTCCCAGCCACACAATCTCCGCTGCATCCCCAGGGCAGCACAGCACTGCAATGTTTCTACCTAATGGATTAAAGGACTAGAGGAAAAACTTGCTCAGAACATTAAGTGACACACATAGAGCTTTGACAGAGTGGAAATTAAGGCTGAAAAGTCTGTTCGAAATCCCACGCAACTGGTTCATACTGGCTGCACAATATTTTTCAGGTTCTAAATGTTATCATTTTCCACGTGAGCTAAATCAGGGTGAACAAAATATTATTGCCAGGAATCAAAATCAGAAAAAGTCCTGCAGCTACTGAACGTGAACTGGAAAAAAAGCCGTACTTCTGGTGATAACAGGATCTCCTGGATTATTTACAGATTGAGCAGTAAAAAGTAAATCTTGTCCAAAAGCAACAATGAGAGCTTTCATGGGCATGCAGCTGTTATTCCCTTGGGACATCGAGCAATCCAAAGATGTTAAGTCCCTCTTACCCCCAATATTTCAAATAAATCTCTTCTGCAATATCAACATCGGGGTTTCTGCTGTACCAAGAGCTGCTCTGTGTACATTTAATGAAGGACTGGCTTATTGTGCCAATAAAATAAGAATTGTCATTTGCAATAGTTTACACCCAGGGCAGGAAAAGCCAAATCCAACGTAGTTGTATGGTCAACTATTCATCAAAAACAGCCCTGAAAGAAGAAAAATAAATCAAAAGAAAATCGCACGTGGAATTTATTAATGAAAGACATAGAAAGAAAAACTAATCTAGGAAATAAGATCAAAATTGTCAAAACAATTGCAAAATGCAAAAAGAAGTAGAAAGCCACTGGCCTATTTAACTGAACTATTCCAGCTCTTCTTCCAGAACTAATGGAAATCACTGAAATATCCTACTCAGTCCTGTATCTGCACGTGGTAATTGAAACAGCAGTGGCTCCTGCTCCAAAGCTCTACTCTCTCTGCTGCTACAAGAGAATTTGCAGTATAATTAAGTTAAAAATTAAAACATACCATACTGAAGTGAACCTTGGAGAAAAATAATTATAAAATACTCATTAAAATGTCCCCCCAAATCAACGTATTGTTTATTTGTGGAATGCTTGCAATTGTTTTTTAAGGGAGTCATAAAAATTCCTCACTCACCAGGAGTCCATTCACAAGGGCAGTGAATTTCCAGAAGACTTAATGTTTTATACAGCTCAAGAGAAATATTTTTGGATACAAACTTTAAAAAAATGTTTTAAAATTAATAGCTTTACTCCTTAAAATGAGCAGAGATTGTTCCTTACAATGTAAATAATGAAAATAAAATTAAAAAAAGACCACAAGTCTTGTAACCTAAATACAATACCCATTGTCTGGACTTTAATATTTCCACGAAGAACATCTGATTTCATTTTGGATTAGAACATTCTGCTAAAATTACTAATATACTGGGATAAAATTTAATTTAATTATAAAATTTGAAGATCAACAACTTCCGCTATGAACTCATTGGTGTTCCATAATGAGAATTCACATTCTAACTCTGGAACAACGATTAAAAACTAATATTGGATCCTAGTTGCAATAAGTTTTGATGATCTCAGAGTGAACAGTAGTTCTCAACAGAAAAAAACACCACATAAAATTCAGATCAACTGGCAGCTTTTGTCACTGCTCAGCCAGGGAAAACTTGGCTCATGACTCGATATGTTTGTAATTCCAAGAACTTCCAGTATTTTTTCTGTGAACAGATACTCAGCTGCCAGAGATAAAAACTACCCTTTAAACATGCAGGAGTCAATGGTGAGAACAGTGATGACAAACTTCTCCCTCGCGTTTCACTCTCCTGCTCAGCGTACAAAGTTGTGGAGAGATTGGAGTTGGACATGGAATGGTAACTGAAGGGGCTCCTTCTCTTTTTTGTGTGTGTGTGTGGTGAAAACATACTTGGAAATTGTTAGTAATGTCAACACGCTCTGGCTTGTAGCAAAAGAACATGAAACCTAAGAGGCCAACAACAGTTTTAATACAAAAGACTCTAACTGCAATACAAGGGATTTAGTCCAGCTTTTTCATTTACTCTGCACTCTTTTCATGGAATTTAGGTGAAATATCAGCATTATTTAGGAGACACATGCAAATAAAAAGTATAGAAAGCCCCTATACAAAATCCTGACAGAAAATGTATGGGCCAGAAACAGATGGACTTGCTCATGTCTGAACTCAACACCAATGAGGGCAGACATCTATTTTTGAAAAAATATATGTATTTTTTTCAAAGAAAGCAGAGGATGCTGCGCATCTTAGGCCATAAGTATTGTTATGTGGATAGCCTTAAATTTCCAGGAAATTGCATTACCTCAAAGTACTAGTCTCAGGCATGGAGGAGCTAGGGGAAAAAAAATGAAAAGATTAAACAAGGAATTGTTCAATATGAATATTAGTGTTTAAAGTGTAACTTTTGATGCTTAACTGTCAAAATCTAGGGTGTAACAGGCCTTGGCAAGAGCTGTGTATTAGAATAATACCCAGGCACACCCGGTTGAGGAAGGTTGCTGACAGGGGGCAATGGGCTGAAAGAATACTTCCCAAAACTGACTGTTAAATTACACCTCATACTTAACAGTCAGGAAAAACAGGTACTGACAATTTCTTATTGCTCAATGTGAATGCAAGTATTGGAAGATGCATGTTTGAACAAGAAGAATGGAAAATCAACCCGACTACTAAACTGAGTTCATAGGGAGAACAGAGCAAACGCTGAGGCAAGGCAATGGTGCTGAGTCCAGCAAGCACAATACCTGTCATCGGACCAACTGAGCAGCTAAAGAAACAACCAAAATACCAGTGCAGTCCTTTAAATGTGAGAATACATTTAAATACTACAATACAAAAATAAATAACAACCAGTTAACAGCACCACAGTATTACTGGTGTAATTCATTACAGCTGTCCAGTAGGTTTTTGAAATGAAAGTGTTTGCAAGCGTAAATAGAATAAATGCCACATTACAGACCCAGATTATTGTGAAAGAAAAAAAAAGACAGAAGAAAAATTGTGATTTTTTTTTTACATGACAATGTGCTCAGAAGTGCAAGAAAGAACCATTAATGAATAGCATTTTTTATAACATTCTGGTAGAAAACCAAGTTGATTACTGAAAAGTAAATTCTTTAGAAGCATTTCTATGTCCACTTAGAGCTACTCTTACACCAAAATACAAAAATAATAGGATTCTACAACTGTTTATTCCAAGAGTTTACTACTAAATAACACGAAATAATTTTGTAAATCTGGAAGATGAAAAGACTAACATTTTTATTTCAAGTCATGCAGATGCCCAATTAAAATAAAACATATAGAGGATACAAAGTAGATCTGCAAGCAGGTGTGAATCAAAAAGAGAAATTATGAATGACAGAGGAGATGACAGAAAGTGTTGTGATACACTGAAATACAAAGAAAGCAATAGATCACAGCAAAGTAAGGGATTGAGACAGAAGAATTTAATTGCTAAAATGACAGTGATGATACATCTTGAAAAACTAAAGCAA
Source organism: Myiotriccus ornatus (assembly GCA_036023395.1). Taxonomy (NCBI): domain Eukaryota; kingdom Metazoa; phylum Chordata; class Aves; order Passeriformes; family Tyrannidae; genus Myiotriccus; species Myiotriccus ornatus. Next base: position 18,640,403 of record JAYRBT010000023.1, on the reverse strand, counting down.
TACACACAAATTTTTAAAAATAACAGGAATGGAAGGTTTAAACAAAAATATATTGAATAGGGTTGGAGCATTTCATAGTAAACTGGAAAAGCACAATAGAAGGATGGGACATTTCAAATACTTAAAAGAAAACATTTGTGGCCCATGAATGAAATAGTTCCATCTCCCAACAACAATGAAAAAATGGTCACAGTGAAAGGAAATAAGAGAAAAAAATAATAATAGTGCTTTGCATAGTAATAACATCTGTGAGTGTGTCAATATAAGCACAATGGAGAAAATAAAAGCTGTCTTCATCCAGTTTTAAAAATACCTTCGGGTAGGATACAGTGAGAAAAATTAGCTGAAGGCTTGCATGACAAGATAAATTCCAGCTGTTGTTTTTGTGGACTAACAGATTTTTTTCCTAATTTCCACTAACATAATAATATGGGTAGGATATTGCATTATTTCCATTCTTCCCTTCTGTCCTCCATCTCTGTGATATACAGAACAAACAGACAGCATTTTAAGACTTTGATTCTGTGATGTCCTGCATAACATTAAGAGAAATTAAAATTTAATATATTCCAATGCCATTTGGAACACAGGCTTTGCAAGGCAGCATGAACACTTCAGACCTGAACACTCTTTCCATGTGCTTGGCTCAGCAGACTGTGCTTTACCCTCTGAACAGTATGAATACATATTCCAACACCAAGTTGGGTTGGTTTGTTTTTTAACACTGCTCATACAGGATCAGGAATGATCCTTCTCTGTGCTTCCCTACCTCCTTACATTTCCTGGGAGTGTAACTGCACTGGTGTGACAGATGTATCACACCACATCATGTATTAAACTTCTTAAAAACCCCTCATTTGGGCTGTGACAGGAACCACACTGACTCTTCACTACATAAACTTCATAACCCAACCAGCCACTGCTCCCAGGAGTTCATACAGCACCTGCAAATACTCTGCCATATGTTCAGCAGGTCACCCTAACAAACTATACAATATGCACCTGGATTCCTTTCTACTCTCTCCCTCTTTGCTGTATCTGCCCAGGAATTCACTCCACAGCCCTAAGAGCTATATTTCAAAGGTATAAAAGTCAACATATATGAAAGACTATAGATTTTCCTCTGCAGGGGAATGATTTATTGATGCTGAGAGCTTCATTTAGTAATCAGACACTATCTGAAGACAAAAAGCCCACTCGGTCACGGGAAAATTAGATGAGGAATCTATTCCAGCTTTTGATGTAGTTTTGTTTGAAATACAAAGTTAAAAAGACTAGGAAAGAACTTTTCCAGTTTACTGATATCCAATCTCATACTGGATCTCATCCAGTCTATACCTCAAAAGCAAAAAGCATTAGTCATATTTTTACATAACTAAATTCCTGAGTCCCATTAAAAAGGAAGAGTCAAAGTGAACTCAAGAACGATTTCTGCCATTACATCTTTTCTTTTTATAGTATTGCTTGTAAGAAACAAATGTTGTAAGACTACTTCAAAACTTGAAAGCCTTTCATCATTGATTATGGCTCATTTCTCATTCAGATTTACTGACACTCACATTAATTCCCCTACTACTAATTCTGCATCATGGTAACAAGAGCAAATGATGTCTGCTGAGCTAACTCTAAGAACCCAATAAATAATTTGCAATTAATCAGCTGTTTAAGTAATAATCATTTGGAAACATCTCTGCAGTACTACAGAGTTCACAGAATGGAATGCAGCTGTCTAGAAAGTTACTGGATGACACATTAGTCTCTGAGCTGGCTTAGTGAAGCAATGCTACAGTACTGCCACTTTTATACAGCTGAGATTAATGAAATGATCAAATGGATGTGATATGCACTGAACTCCTAATTCACATAAAAAGAGACCTTGCAGCAGCCCAGCACATCCCAGTGCTGTTACACATTTGTATTTCATCGTCTCTTCTCATTGCAGTAACCATGACTAAATTCTGGAGATGCTGCAGAAAAAAAAAGCCAATTTCAATCCTTTGTTTCTAAAGTCACATTTCCCCACTTCCTCTTTGCCTGGGGCTTGCAATCCCTGTCCTTCTAAACTCCTTGATGCCCCTCTTAAACTCAGAATATTTAAAACTCTCTCAGCCCAACTGGCATTATGGCAAGCTCCAGAGCCCTTTGGAACTACAGCCCCTGTCACCCCCTGGGGCCCCAGGACAGCAGTTTCTCATGGGACTCAATTCTTGCCTGGCTCAGACCCACATGACCATTGCTCTCATTCATCCCTGTGCTTCCTCCTCACATCTTTGCAGATGCTCTCATCATTTTTTGTCCCTGAGATCCAGACCCTCACCACATTGTCCACAACATAACAGATCATTTCCTCCTCCACTTGTGTAAGAATAATAAGCCATTTAAGAAATATGACCTTGACCATGTCAACTCTAATGCACCTCCCTTCAGTCTTAAAGAATATTAGCTTCATTTCTCTGTGTAAAAGCTGGATTTATGATTTTCTGTAAATTATTTAGCCATTTGGAGAGCTAAGGAATGCTCCAATGAAATTCATCATTTGCTTGGTGTCATTAAAAGCTGTAAAACTTGCTAATTCATTTCATCGGCATTTGCTGTGCTTCATTAATTCCAGATCTAAACGTTTTCAAAAATAAATAATGAAGTTATATATAACTCAAAGCAGAAGCACCTATAAATCCTTCAAGCCTTTGGCAACTTCTCTAATCCAAAGAAATCATGTTTCCTAGTATAACACGTCTTATGACGTCTGTAATAGCACCTCACTATAGTAACAACAGTCTTAATGTTATAGCTCCCTTGCATGCCTCAAGTATTAATCAGATCCCATATGTAAATATGAAATCAGAGTATTCCTGATACTCTTCCTGAAACAGATATGCCATTTTAAATAAAGGACAATAAAGATCAGGACTGTGAAGCTGCTGTTGATACTGGAGTCAAACATTGCAGCTTGCTGGTCATTGCTTTACTCTATTACCTCATCCCTTCACATTAAAATTACATTTCTAAATGGGCAGTCTATTCTAAAGGCAATTTCCTCTGCCATTAAGTTCTTTCTTTTGGTTTTTAGACTGAAGAGAGTAAAGAAAAAATCCCACTTTATAACTAGAATGAAGGACTGCATACTTCATGCTAGAACTGGGAATATAATTCTCCTTTGAATGCAAAAGACTCAGTGGTGAAAATATTCATTCTTCAATTTAGAAATTTATTCATGAAAACAACATTATTCTCTTCCATAAGGAAGCTTAAATCCTAGCAGTTTTCCAAATACACTAACTTTTTTTCTAGTATTGTCCTGAAAACTCCTGTAGCGTCCTCCACCAGCTATGACATAAGGGTGTTACTAATGCCACATTATAAAAAATGGTATTTTTTTTAAATGACCAACCTTGATTGAATTCAACCTCACTTAGCAAAAAATCTGTGACCTTTATACCTCAATGTAACTAAAATTATATTTAACAATACTACTTTCTTTTCCCAAATCTCCCATAACCATCTCTAATTTCCACTGTATAAAAAGAAAATTCACAGTCAGCTGTTCGAACCTTATCAACATGTTTCAGCTACAACCAAGATTTTAGTCTGTTGAGGAATCCAAATATAATCTGCAGGAATAAATCTACATATTAAATATACATTAGACAACATTAAATTGCACATTAAATGCATTAAACAATTAGATCCAAATACTAAACTCTAGATTAAATCCAGAAAGCAGAAGTATCAAATAAGTAGTCCCAGCCAACACAAAACCTGTAATTCCAAGGCAGGCAGAGTTTAAAGTATTTCATTACCTATCTAAACTTGTGAGCTTGTGTTTTACAGTTTGGACTCAATCCAAAGGCTGAGCCAGTTCACCCACCCATCCCTTCAGGGAAGCAAAGACAGCTGGAGAGGATGCTGCCCATATCAGTATCCACGCGTGCTGCTGCGATGAAAGTGTGCTGGCACAGTTGGACAAACTCATAGAGTTTATAGAATTCAGGATAGAATTCTCTCACAGGAGCTTGCCTGTTCCATTGGGGCAGCAGAGAAAATGTGAAGCCCTGTGAAAGCACCAAGAGAATCTACAGCCAGGACTGTTCTTTAGAATAATGCCAGGGCTGCCTACAGGGGTACAGTTAAAACAGACTGCCCACCACTCACACACAAATGCTCTTCAATTCTTCAGCTGAATGAACCTCAGTCATTTAGCTTCTGTATTTCTTACAGTGAAGCAAACTCATGCAAGGACATTTCTTTTGGAGGCTGGAAATAACATCTTATTTGGTATTTATGTCTTCTTTGTTCTTTATCCTTTCAATCTATTGAGATTTAAAATCAAGCCTCAGTTTCATGACTGGATGTCCCTGAAAACGTGCACAAGGTATCAGAATTTGTTAGATGTAAGACTATTGCCTGCGGAGCAAGAGATTAAACTAGTTTCAGTGCTTGATACACCCTCCCAGCCCGCTCCACTGTGTCAGAACTGTGAGCACAGCACAGGTACTGCACAGTGTCTGCCACTGTCTTCACATGCACGATGCGTGGCAGAGGCAGATCCAGAGTCCATATAAATCACTCACCCAGGAAGAAAAAAGCCTACACAGTTGCCAACTAAGTCAACTAATACAAAATGCATGTTTTTACAAGGGCTTTTCAAAGAAATAGTATTGTGGGAAGAATGAGTCATACGCCAGCAAAATTCATATAGTGCAGTTACTCAAAGTGAGAAGACAAAAGGAATTAGAACTTAGATGACTTTTTTTTTTTTAAATAACCAAGAACATTAGCAAAACCAGCTGTTGCACTGTAATAATTCTAAAAAGCTTTGTTATGCCTTCATATTCTCTTCCAGTAGTAGTTTTATCTTTTTAACTTGCATTTTGGATTTGCTGTTGTTGGCACGCTGTCTCAGTAGACACCAGACAAATAACTTTTCAACAACACAAAGACTTTCAAAACTCTGTCTCTTAACCCCTATCCCCTTGAGAGGCTGGAAAGTGATTACTTAATTCTTTACAGGTTTACATGTGCATCCCTTTTCCATTTCTGTGACTTACTTTTTTAGTTACAAAAAAATAAAGCATCTTAGCAGTTATCTCCATCTAAATCACGGTTTGTATCTTTTTCTTAACCACGTACGTTTGTATTTACTGATTAACCTATTTGATTTTGCACCTGACTTGCAGGGGATCCAATTCACTGTCTGGTAGGCTTGGGTCAGTACTTTACAATTACAGAAATTTATTTTGTGTATAGTAAGTACTTAAACAGAACCCCTATTTTAAGATGACAAAGTACTGATGTATTTTGTCATCTCTTTGCTTTGCAAGCAAGTACTCTGCTTGCATACAGAGTATCTCTCCAAATTTATTTCCATAATCTCACTGCTTTAAGTTCATTCCAACTAGACTAGTTTTATGTTTAAGTTTTTGTTTTAACTGGTATAGAGTCAATTCACTTATTGTCTTAGACAGTCAAGTGCCATTAAATAGCCCTTTTGTGAGATTTTACACTTCAGTCATCAGACATCTGCATGTCCGAAACACAGAGATATCAGCAGAACTGCTATTCACAGACTTTAAAATCAGATCTGTGATTTGATCCTTATCAGATCTTAACCATGAATTTCACTTCCTACTAGAGTTTGCAGCTCAACCTAATTTAAAGAGTATGTTGTTAGATTTCAAGGTCTAGCATGTTCCCATTAATATTTATCCAGCAAAACTGCACTATTTTAAGATGGCTGTGTAACAATTAAATGGCTAAAAATCATCATCAGACCTATAGAATAACTAAAAATATATAAAAATAACAACAAATTCAGTAACTCACAAGCAGCTCTTGCTTCATGAAATATTATATATAAACATAGGTTCAGTGTCCCAGACTCAATACCTAGAAAATGCAACAATTCATCACTAATTTGAAGCATGTTAATTAGTTAATACCTAGAGTGGGGGTTTTAGACATTGAGAGAGCAGGAAAAGCTCATCCTAAAACTTTTTTTTTAAATGTTATGCTCTCTAAACTTGAAACTTGAACCCTTCACTCTGGACAAATTTTTTATTGTATGCATAACGCTATAGACTTTTTTGATGTCTCTTCATGAGGTCAGACACAACTTCTGTTTACAAGAACATGATTTTCCACCCAGTTTGACCTTAAATCAACTAGAAGTCACTACTAAGGAAACATTATCACTGAAGTGATACAAGATAACCAATCTTTATCTTGTCCAGCACAAATAGGCTAATCTTGGAATCAAATCTGGGGTTTAACTATGGAATTGGTCATTAATTTTTAGCACTCCTAAAGTATCAGGTGGTCTTTCCAGGACTCTAGCCAATTTCATAAAAACAACTATGTTGCATGGCAGATTTCAGCTGGAAGCCAAGTTATAATGTGTTCAAGAAAAAGAGGTTGTAATAAGGAAACTTCAAGAGAACCTGAAATACAGTAAGGGAAAGGAAATACCAGCACTTTGTAGAGATTCAAGGCTACTCAAATTTGCCTGTTTTATAAATCTCTGCAAAATTAGTGTTAACCAAAATTCAGCATTATTTGCATTACTGTAGCAACACGGATGCAAATCTTTAAACAATCACGCTGATAAAATTCTTCCGTAGTTCACAAAGGAAGAAACTCTAAGACACTGTGAAAATTTAAGCTGACAAGTAGTTTACAAATTGTTTTCCATATGAGATTTCCACACATATGTATGTTTTAAATTCATGTTCTTTTATTAAAATCTGTGATGCTTAATTTCCTCTGATTGTCACATGAATTAGCAACTACTGGCATTACAGAAAAGCTGTGCTAAATTTACATGATTTTTCAACAACCCTTCACATTGCAATCAACTTCACTTATTACCATCTACTAGGTATATATATGTTTACAGGAAAATCAGAAGTTTACGGAGTTGGAAAAGAAGCCATAACTGTTTGTGCAGAAAGACAGTCTAAATTAGATGCTGGCAATAATAAAACACCAATGTACTTGGTATGTGTGACAATTGACTGCACGAATTCTCTTGCACAACTCTGAATGCCTTAAGAGAAGTCTGAGAGACATTTCCAGAGGAAATATAGATTGTCAGAAGAATGCAAACACTTTCAACAATTAAATACTCTCGGACAACATTTAACAGCCTATAAGATGAATTGAGCACCATAAAAACCGGGAGGATGGATCCCACTCAGACATAATACAAGTAACTCAGTTAACACTCAAACATTCAACAGTTCAGTGAATGCTGAGGAACATTTGCCTCAAGACAGTCACAGCACCTTGGGCAAGGCAACAACAATATGTGCTTATTGAAACCTGCATCTGGTAGTAATTTGTCCAACAGCTAACTTTTTCCTTTTCTTTGACTTGAATGATCTACAAAGGCTCATATACTCTGCAACTGTTCTCTTGAACTAAGATGCACATTGTATAATTTATGTTCTTAATTATAAAACAAAGTTTATCAGCATGTTTGTCTGTGTTGTGTAATTTCTTATTCTTCACAGAAGAATAACAGAATTCATCTTGAAAAGTGTATTCATTCTTCATTGTGACAACGTGTATTGGAATGGAAGAAATTTAATCCCTAAGTTATTTTTCTTCTCCCGTCTTCACTGGTGATTTTTCCTTTCAATTAAGTTTGAAAGTCTTTCTAGCCCACACATGCAACCCCCCCCCCCCAAAACAAACCCAAACCAAACAAAAAAACCAGGTTATAATCTTAATTTAACAAATATTTTTAGTAGTGGATGAGCCATTTCAGGTACTGAACTCATTGATATCTTTGTCACCTTGCACTGTCAGAGACTGGCAAAGAAATTATACCAGAATATTGAAGCCGTTCTGTTATACTGATGCCAATTCAGTGTGATGGAGCATTACATGCAAAAACTGGGGGTATGTCTTCTGACTTACAGAAATGTAATGAGGTGTACTAAGTTCCTTAGAGGCACAATTCATTTATAAAGACATCAGCAAATTTATATTTCAGATTTTACAGCCTAAGTATAGGAGTTCACTTCAAATTTTGGGATGCTATGTTCGTCATTAACTAAAATTACGCTAAAATCATATATAAACAACAATTTAATATCATTTACTACCATGGCACAAATCAAAGCATTACTGCATCACTGCATATACTCCTTGTTTAGATACTGATCTATGAGGGCAATTAAGATGAGTGTACCTTTGCAAATGTACTTGAGGAGCTGTTATTATTAAAAGAAGAAACATCAAAAAGCACAGATGCTGAGCCCTATCAGTAGAGAATGTCTGATATCGAACAGTACAATCCTCCGCTGATTGACACTGTTTAGATAGAGGACAAACAATCCAGTGCTCACCAGCTGCATAAGCAGCTTGAAGAACATCAAGCACGTGTGATTCAGCAGTTTCACAGCACCTGGAAAGGTGCTACATGTAGGACTGAGGCTGATGGGTTTGTACAGCTATTTGTTCACAGCTTCTCCCCCTCACATAAAAACCGACGAGATTATAAATTTATTCATAGCAGCGTTTTCTATTTTATAGTTATGTGAGATTTACTGTGAAACTGTATATAGAGATTTAAACTCTATCAATGCTTTGGCACTATGACAGCAATTGTCAGTTAAATACAGGAAAAAATATTAAAAACCCTTCCATCTGTTGCTAATCCAAATGCCATTATAAATTTTTTTCCATGTATTTAAAATTTCAAACAAAAAAGTCAACTTGATAGCAACACCAGTTTAAATTAAAAAAAAATCTTTATACTGAATAAATCAGCATTTCATCTATCTTTGCCCTCAAGAATTGATTCTAACATTTGAATTTGCAGAGTTTCATTTAATTTGACTAATATCTATACTAGTCTAGCAAATCTATCAATCTATGGAGCTAAGCAGTGGTGCCTTTTATTGAAAGATGCCATCATTTACAAGTCAAAACTTTCAAGTAAAAATATTTTAATAAGGTTGTTCCGTATTTTTGAGATGTTGCAACAGATGTTTACGACCATGCAGATTTATTCATTTGTAGTAGGATGGGTAGTATTTTTTATAGCTGCCCTCACTTAAAATCTCTTTGGAATTTGAAGAATAATGAAGGTTGTCTGATGAAAAGATGTTTGTAACTGACACTCCAAGCCCTGGTTTTACATGACTCAGCTTAGAGGGTTGGCTGGCTCTCATCTCTGATACCTCCCATTCCACACAGCTCCACCACCAATCGTCCTTCCCCCTTCTTCCCCCTGGCTCCCACAAAATAAAATTACTGCAAATGCCCCTCCCCATCCTAACGGGACAAATATGTATTTATTCAAACATATGAAACAGAAAAGTATTTGTGCACACCAGCTGCTGATGTAAGCCCTAGGAAGAGCATTTGAATATAATAAGGGATAATAATTGAAGTTATCAGTAAAGATATCAGGGGAAAGACAAGATCATGTTTTGGTATCAAACAGAGGCAACACTTCACAGGTATTTCTAAAATCTTCAAAGAGCAACACAAGGTATCAGCATAAAGACCATTCTGGGGCTCGTTCAGAGGCTATAAAACTCAGTTTGAACTGCTCTGTGTTGATATAATGATTAACTCGCTTGGCAAAATGTCAGCAACAGAAATACTATCAGTTCAGCAGAGCAGTGTGTGAAGGCCAGACTAACTAAATCTATTTTAGGCACTGCAAATTTACATACATTTTAAAATCTGCTGTAACCAAGACTCATTTCTCACTTGGACTGTGTTCAACAGGAATTCTTTTTCAGAAAAACATTTACCATTATTTGAAGATCTGGGAAATATTGCTTGATGAATGAAGAAATATGATGACACTAATCGACATCATGAGAAAATTTAGCCAGAAAAAAACAACCTACCTCCTGAAAAAACCCAAACTAATCTCTTAATCTCTTCAGAAAGAAATTCCAGGGCAGGCCTGAATCTGTCAAAGTGAATTTCTCCTGAAATGCACCAGATTAAAAACATGAAAACAAAAAAAGCTCACAGAAAAGTCTCAAATATTAATTTTGGTCTACTCATCAGTAGTGATTTCTTCAGGAAGTTTTCATAACATCAAGTAAATTAAGTTCTGAATACTGTTTGGCTAACAGAAAAAAATGTTCAGTTATAGAACTTACTGTCACAATATTGTTTTAGTTGGGTTTTTCTGTTTTGCTTGGGATTTTTTTTGGCTATTCATATGTTATTGTTTCAACATCAGATATATTGCATAATATAATGCAGAATCAGAAACAAACAGGATATTTTTAATAGCAAAGCACACTGGAAATTCTGAATTTTCTTCCAAATTAGGATAAGTTCTCTTTTAATATCAGTTGCCTATTACACAGCTAAGCCTTGTTCCTCAAGAAATGACTGAAAACGGTCAGGCACAAATGTCAAGTAAGTGTAGAAACAGAATAAAAACAGGTTTTCTGTGTTTTCTCTTAGTCAAAGAGCTCTGAGTATTTTACTAGCATGAATCCTTTTTTTTTTTTTTTAATTAATTCTACCCTTGCATAAGATAAGAAACAAAGCTTGGGATACAGTAAAGCAGCAGAGAAAAGTGATTTTGGAAATAACAAACAGGGTTCATTCACTGACCACAAGAACTTCTCATAGAAATTATAGACACTGTGGATCCCAATTTTTTATAAGAGACAAAAAACTTGAATTACAACATTACTAAAGCAAAATAATACAGACATCATGACCTGCTGGCACCAATATCTGACCTTTATAATCACATTCAGAAATATTAACTCTGGTCTGGATTTGATTTTTTTTTCAAAACTCTTTATGACCCTCTTAGACTGCAAGACTTCTACCCCTTCTTGTGTTTTAATCAATCATAAAAGAAAGTGAAAATTCTACTTCTTGCATGTATTTTATAATCTTCTTTCATCCTGATGAAAGCAGTAAGTACAGTAAAGCACTCAAGTAATTTAGGAATTGAAATCCAAAGGAAGAAAGTATATTTACACTTGGGTCTTACTAGGAACAGAGAGAAATGAGGCTTCTGTACTTCTGAAAATGAATATAGTTGGAAAATGGTTGTACAGAAATTCAACCGCTCATACTACAGTGAATTCATGTCAAAATTATCCCTTACCACTATTATCACTCCTGGTATTGACAATCCCTTTCAAATAAGGTGCTTCATTCCTCATGATTTCAAGAGCACTTCCACATGGCCCAGCTAGGATGAGCCTGGTTACTTTGTTTATTTGGCTCTTGAAGAACAGTGGCAGTTATTTCTGGAGGAAAAGGGCAACAATGAAATGAGTAGCCTTAGAAAACTGAGTTTCTTAGAAAATCTTACAGATGGGAATGGATTTTCCACAACTATGGAATAATCCTGGCTATGGGCTTTATTACTGTGTCAGTTTTTACTTCCAGCAGTGTCGCATCAGTAAAAATTAACCTTTAACACAGAGTAGGAGAGTGAATATCGGGAAAGCTGTAATTTTAGATTGAATCTGAAGAGCTCTCCACACCAGCAAACACCATTGCCCTTTGCAGGGTTAAATCTGGCGTATGTGGGGAGCAAACACGCCGGTTTAGGGATGCACTGATACGCAACAATCCAGCCCAAGTTCTGAACTGGAAATCATCCACTTGATTGTTCTGTCTCCAAGTCAACACCTCCAGTTTCTCACTAATAATTCAAGCATCCATAGGCCGTCTCTATTTTAAGCCCAGCTATTAAACTCGACTACACATTGAACAAGTGTCAAGTTTAAAAGTTTAGGTCAGGAGCAAGGAGACAAAGTGATCTGGAAAGCAGAAGTGCAGTTTTTACATGAGCTTGGGCAGCTCCCAAAATGAACTGTATCCAGTGGAAACAAGACCTAAGTGCTGACATGGGAGTTTCCCACAGCCTCTATCGGCCTTCAAAGCCGTGTGTGTCATCAGAGTCTCTTGCCGAAGCTGTCATAAACATCTAACTGGTTATTAAAAAAAAAAAAAAGTTTCACAGAACCTAAATAAAAGCCAGATGTGGAAAAAGCAGATGCCTAAAATTTACTGTCATTTCGAGATAGAATAGAAACACTTGCTAATATTACTATTTACTGAGTAGATCGTCATGCTAAGGAAGTCGTGGAACATTTATAATTTCCTGATGCATCTCATGTCACAGAAATAAGTGCTCTGTTAACTGAACTCCTGGAGTAACTATCAGTTAAACCACAAACTAAATCTGTATTACGATTGCTACTCTTGTTGCATGTTGAATTAGGATTATTTTCTTATCAGTCATTGTAAAAAGACAAGGTAAAGCATGCCAAGATGGCATTAATACTTAGGTCAACAGCACAGCCCTGGAACAGGAAATTGAACAATGCAAGTAAAAAAGATATTCAGTAAGTGAAAAGTCTCCCATATCTTACTGCAAGCTGTATTGTTTTAATCTGGGAAAATGCAGTCTGTGCTAATAATGTAGGGAGGGAGATATTTTATGGAAAATTCAGGCCATCCAAAACTGTTCTGTCACTCCCATGGAACTTCCATAACCTATCATGAAAGCAGCTAAGCATTTACATGAATTAAAAATAAAAAACAAGAAAAAGTTTCAGCGTGTGATTTCACTTAAGATGCTGAAACATAAGACCAGAATGACAGTTTTTATGACCTCAACAAAACACTCTAAGCAAAACATTCAATTAAATCCTCTTAACAAATCAACATTTTAAGGGCAATCCTTTTTAAAAAAGCACAAGATTGAGTCATTTCCCTATCAGATACAAGTTTATCAGTCAAATATCCATGATTTTCACACAGAATTGCAACCCGATTATGATGCTACTGCAGTAAATATAAGGTTGGATGACATTTAACTTTACTAGTCTATTTTCTTTACAGTGCAGAAATAGCACTGGTGAAATTTTACTAAACAGGAAGAAAGGAAAATCTTCAGTTACTAGAAACCATTTTTATGGTCTCCAAACCCACCAATAACCTAGAAAATCTCTCCGAAGAGTTTGAATGCTGAAAGGAAAATAACTTCTTAACAGAACAATCAAATATTCTATTCACCAAAAGAGCCCATAAATGTCTTATGAAACCCCTCAGTATTTTTGCTCCAGTCTTTAGAACATACCAAGAATATCTCAAACCAATCTAAGGAGCATCAACCTTAACAAATCTAATGCCTCCATTTTAGAGAACATATTCTGCCAACAGCAGCTCCAAAAGAGCCAGAAACCTGGAAATCCATTTTGCAGACCTCACACTCATCAACTGCAGTGTGAGAAAAATAAGCTCAAAAGACAAGAATAATTCAGCAGAAAAATATATTAAAAGCACTCTCTTGTGCACATAAAAAAATTAAAATTTGCCCCAAATGATGTACTGAGGGAGTACTGTGAGAGTCCAAAACAACCTCTTTGATTTTCAAAGCCAACAGTGGTAAACTGTAATGAAAGAATAGACCTTTTAATCTGAAGCAAGCAAGCATGCTCCAGAATCTGCAGATAATCTGCCTATCAGACCTTAACCTTCATAAACACAGACTTTATCATGACTATTAAACTAGTTAATCCTGATAAAACAGATGAATTTTCACAAAAATATACCAATACTACAGGGAAGCAATGAAGAAAAGTCACTGGTTTGATGGTAGTTAGGCTAATTTGAAAGCATTAGCTCTGCAAATATTTTGTATGTCAGTTTTCCCACCTATGAGTAATGATTTCATTTCCATTTTTATTATAAACTTTGAACTTTGGTAAGTTGCAATAAACTCACACCTGACTCAACATTTTGTAGAAAGTCTCTAAAACTTCATAAAGAAACACCTGTGCACGTGCTGAAACCGCAGAAGAAATTTATTGACTAATGTCTGCAAAATAATACATTACTAACTAGGGCAATTGTAATTGTTCTTACACTTTACATTGGCAGCCTAAAAGTCAGGCATGGCAATCAGACCACAGTTATTCTAACTGTTAATAAGCGGTATGTGTTACGTGGTGTTTCTTTTCCTTTCTTGGATCCCTCTCATATATATATTTAAATATTTTTTAAGTATTACCAGGCTGATTTAAGAATGCATCAGGTATTTCACAGTTTAATGTTTCCAGCATCTGCTCCAATTATTTTAAAAGGTTAAAACACGAAACAGAGAGCCAAGTTATCATTATCCCCCCAACGTTATTAAGCAACACTGCTGAGCCATTTCCAGCTGAAAAAACAGCTACACCATTTGCACAGGCTGCAGTAACTGAATAATCACTTCAAAAACATCCATGTGATATGACTATGCCAAAATTAAATTATGATGCAGAATGGTATAGACATTGGCAGATGGAGTAGGGAATACTAATCATTATTAAAATACAGTATGAAAACAGATACCTGAGCAACCTGATCTAGTCAAAGCTCCAAGGCAGGGGGATTGGAGCTAGATGACCTTTAAGGTCCCTTCCTACCCAGGCCATTCTATGATTCTGATACCTGTTTCATTGTTTATGCAACACACTCAGCTACCACAACTCTTTAGACAGTGTTATGGCCCATGAAATCAAACATACCCCAATTTCTTCTACATTCCAACTTTTGTCACTAGACAAACAGCATTGTTTTCCCCATACTACAATCCCTCAAGCAGTATAATAATTACATTTTAATTACCCAAAATGGTAATTGATTTCCTTACACCACATAACACAAGACATTTGTTTCCTTTAAAAGCAGTATCTGTAAACTCATCATACAAAAAGTTAGAAGTAATTTAAGAGAAAGTCCAAATCATTGAGTAAATCACTCTGTAAATCAAATACCACTGCTTGATTCCATCAGTGATTCATTTAGTCACATGGTTAATTCTTAAAATCCAAATTGCATTTTCTTACCTCAGCAGCTTGTGTCTCCTGGTGTAATAAAGTTAGACCTGTCAAGTCTTCCAAGAAGGAATGTGAAGAATTAAAAACTTTAGCTAGGAAATTAAACCCTTCTCGTTCATACTGCTCAAGGACCTGTCAAATAAAGAAACAGAAAAGCATTTAAAATATAATACCCATAACATAATTCATCATTATATTTTGCTCACAAAATAAAAGCATAAACTTTCTTAACACTCAGAAAATGACTGTATATTGTAAGCAGGTAAAAATTTCTCCAACTCTATTTCTAAAGTGAGGAAAGGTGAGGGCAAGAGGGAACATAAGTGGAGTTTAGGATTTCCTGGTTTTAACATATCTTTAAGCTTATAACAAGACAGATGATACGGCAGGAAGAAACACTTCGCTGCAAAGTCATGAAAGCAGCATTTGAGTTACACAAAACACAGTAAAAGACCATTTCCCAGTTGAAGGGAAAGAACCATGCTGGGACAGGTGGAAAAATTCCCCAATTCAGTGTCCAAGTCCAACATCCTCCCAGTCTCCAGTGATTCATGGTTCTGAGATTATTGAATCTTAAAGCACTCTCTATTTTTCTGCTCTAATTTTCGCAGTTTATCTTTTATTTGGAGAATTTTACACACTCCTACAAGAACTGTGAGGAAGGTTTTAGCTTATGCTCATCTCAATCCCCCGACCATGAAGAATTTTACTTCTCACAGCTTTAGCTTAGAAAAACTATTTGCCAGGCTGATTTCAATCCAGTGTGATGGAGACTGAGGGAACAGAAGAAAAATCTCAAAGATAAAGATGATTCCACAAGTTTTGTGAAAGCAGGTAGCCAGAAAATGGAAGGAACTTATGACTGAGCAATCCCAGTATCTGTTGTTTCCCTATTTTTGTTCCAGGTTGTACCACTGATTATTTAATACCCTGCTTTGCTGTCACGTCACTGGGCTCACAGATGAAGAAGCTGACCTTAACAGACTCCAAAGCAACAGAGGTTCATGTAGCAGAGCAGGATGCATGTAGTGACCTCAAAACCACACAATATTTAAATACAAAGGAGAAATATAAATGACATCAGAGCTAGAGAGACAGGGGAAGGATCACCAGGATCACCCTGGATCACAAAAGGCAAGCTTTTCAGAAGAGTGGAAACGAGAGTTCCATTATGATTTCATCTAACTCATGCAAATCATAGAATCCTAGAATGACTAGTGTTGGAAGGGACCTTAAAGTTCATCTTGTTCAAACCCCTACCATGGGAAGGGACATCTTCCACTACCCCACATTGCTCCAAGCCCCGTCCAACTGGCCTTGGACACTTCCAGGGACAGGGCAGCCACAGCTTCTCTGGGCAACCTGTGCCAGGGCCTTGACACCCACACAGAGAAATATTTCTTCCTAATATCTAATTTAAACCTACTCTCTTTCAGTTTGAAGCCATTCCCCCTTGTCTGTCACTACAGTTCCTGAGGGACAGTCCCTCTCTGGTTCCCAGGAGCCCCTTCAGACACTGGAAGGGGCTCTGAGGTCTCCACACACCCCTCTCCCCTGCAGGCTGAACAGCCCCAACTTTCACAACGTGTCTTCACAACTTACTCTCCACAACCTTATTCTTCTCTAGTTTAACAGTTCCTAATTGTCTCAAATAACCTTTGCACTGATAAATCTTAAAACTGTGGAAACTTGCACCACCCAATAGCATTTTCCAGCAAAGCACATCCAGTGAGCTTTTATACCAAATCTTATTCAAACTCATTTAAAAATATATTTATATTTAGCTGACAGAATTGTGAGTTTACTGATAAAACCAGACTGGGATCTTCACTCAGACCTTCATGTAAAATGTCCATTTAGCAGCAAAATTATCTAATGCATACTTAGGTTTCAAAAGAACACAAACAGAAACACAACTATGAAAAAGACAGATGTAGGTGACCGTAGCAAACACTTGGCACCTTCTTGACCACAATTTATACTTCTAAAATAGATAAAACCAGCACTTAGTGCTCTCTTACTAAATCATCAGAAATCGTTCTTCATGCTTTATTAATTTACTTTGGCATACATGGGGTTTTGTGTATTTTTTCAGTGACCCATAACATAATCAGAAATCAAAAAAGAAAAAAACCCTTAAAATATTATTAGAAGCATTTATTTGTGTTTTGCTTGTGTATTTTATTCCTGAGAATCAAAGTAATCTGAATGTTCAAATGCAATGCAGAGAACTGTACAACTTCAGCAATTCATTTGAGATGCGTCCTCTTAATATTATCACTTAAATACACTCAAATTGCACTGTGGATAGACACATATATTTAATGACTATTCTGTGTTTCAAAATTAAAATAAACTAAGTGAAGTGCAGAAATCTCTTGCATTTGGCTCTTTGGGAAATACTGTATGCAGACGCCAACTTCTAAGTTTGGAATGTGTTCACAGCCCTGCCTGCGCATATCCCCCAAAGCTATCAGTGTTCTCCAATGTGCTGCTGTTGCTATTTCTTGGAACCACAATCCAGAGCTCAGGAGGCAGACCTTTGGTGACAGAGGCCAGGTTATAGGTCATGGCACACTGCAACCATTTCCAGCCTATACACAATAAACTCTAGCCTTTTTTAAAAAATTTTACAGCATATCCATGAAATGCAGAGATAACAACACTTAAGATACTTTGGTCCCTTCCCAGAGGTAAAACTTGTTAAAGATGTAAACTACCTTGGGATATGCAAATATTATGAGCCGAGGCAAGAGCTGAGTGCAACTTTACTATATACAAGTCATTTATCAAACAGACTTCAAATCTGGCTGATTTTGTTACTCAGCTAACTATGCTTTGATCCTCATTTCCAAAAAACCTGTGATTGAGGCCTGAAGTGAGAATTTCCAGGTATTGCTTCCTCAATAAGTCCATGAGTTCAGTGTGCCGGAGAGTGCTCTGCATGAACTGCCCTGTTTGTCTGAGAGATGTGCCTAACCTTCCCATCCTCCCTGCCAGAGCTAGGAATGGATTCTGTGTGCTCACACAGAGCAGGCAGCATGACCACACTGGCATCCACAATGGCTAGCCCTGCTTATGGATAAACCACCGGAAAGATTTTTAATTAAATCCAAGTGCCCTTTCTATTGTGATTACCATGGAAGAGACTAGGAAGTCTCACATTAAATGCCCTTTAAAGTATTAGTAAGATCACAGAACCATGAGTTGAAGGTATGCTATCTTTGGACCTAGTGGACTACTTTTTTTTTTTTTTTCAAGTTGGGTAGAAATGATACATATTACTATGACCAAATCTACTATTGTTATGGAAAGATTAAATAATTTATTTTCTCCCTGTAACAACTCCATCATGCCACCCTGCTCTGTGGCAGTGACCTTCCATAGTGCTCCAATGGCAAACTTAGGTCTGGATAACAAATTTGACTACAGCCACAGTATCTTAAAGTATGAAAAAAAAGAGCATTTTTTCTTCTAGTATCAGCCAGAGAAACCCGAAAAGCTTTACTGAAAAATGTACTTGCTGATTATAATTGCTTGCTTTTTATAATGGGAGCAGCCTGCTGAGTAGAAGTATCTGTTAACTAGTTTTAAATCTGAAATCCCAGTCACATGGCCCAACAAACTTCATACCAGGGAGCCAAAAAAGGACCTGGCAGAAGCACTCTGCTGCCTGAGCAGTGGTGGTACCAGACATACATTACAGTGAAATCCTTTTAATATATATGCTGTGACTCAAAGAACATTTTGTCACCCTCAGGGATTTTACTTCCCAATTCAGATGATTAAAACTTTACAATGCCACAAAAAGGATAAACACCTTTAATCTGCTCATATCTAACCTTTCCTACACAAATTCAGTAGCAACTGTTCTCTGATAAATGTAACATGGCATATATTTGTTCATTAGCCACTAAACAGACCTCAGAAAGAAAAAAGAATGAGGAAACATAAAACTCATCTCAGATTCCCATGCCAGGAGACCACACAGGGACACCCTGTGGATCATCAGGAATAAAGCCAGTCAAGACAACAGACACAAAATAATTCTAAAAAAATGTTTCCAGATTTAATAAGTTGGCATGAGCTTGCTTTTGCATTTCTGAACAATTCTTTTTGCTGCTGACCTGATACTTGGTACCAATGTGATCATTCTGAGTAACAGCTTTATGGGAGGAAAATACTTGAGAGATGTTCTAATTTTTATTACTATTGATCTCAAACTAGTTACCGTCTGACTGCAGATGTGAAAAATCCTGCATGAACTTTTCCTGGGAATAAGTGTCCCTAATATGTCACTAGGCAGCAATTAATTTCTCAAGCAGAAGGAACTGCAAAGCAGCAACAACAGAAAGAACCAGAAGGGTATAATTCTTGCACCCTGCCCAGAAAGCTGGAGCAATAATGATTTATTAGGGCATTCTTATCTTTTTTCTCAATTGTAGGTCATTTGTCAGAGCTTAGGAAGAGAACTGGAAAGTACCATGTCCTCTGTACTTCAGAGCAGCTACAGAAGAATATACATTTTAGTGGAACAAATGAAGCTGTGGATGCACATTATCACAATAGGGCCAAATGAATGTATTGCCAAAGTCTCCCATGCAAAAATAACCAGTAACCCATTTCATGAGCAACCTTTTTATTCTCGTCAGTTTACTGAAGGAAAAAACCCCAAATCTTATGGCAGGAAGAAAGAAATACAGACCTAGAGTAAAAGAACTCGTTTTGAAACGGGAAACAGATGTGCAGCCTTGATGTTATACTCTTCTTAGCGGTATTCTGCACAAAGAAGTCTCAATTGCTGGGTAGAAAGACATCCAGAAAGAGAACCTGGCTCCAGCCTTGCTTTATAGCATAAAAGTTAATATCTGGTTAAATAAACACACAACAAACAAGCTCCTAACCCAAAGAACCTGGCTACTGATACAAAACTGGTTCATGGTTTATGCCTTATTTCTGCCACAAAAATTTAAAACTTTACACCATTATTCACATTTGGTTTGGCTTTTTTCGTTTTTAGGCACTTGGCATCTGCAGAGCTTGAAACAGTGTTGTTTACTTTCCTGGAAAAATAAAATAATTATTAAAACTAGATTGTTTGCACTAAGAAAGATCTATGGGTAGCCCACCTCCAAAATGAGGGGTGCTCTGTTTTACACTCTTCCTGGTTTTAAACACTTTCCTCAAAGATGACAGCACACTTCCCTCCCTGCCCTGCCTTGCTCAAAGGGGGCAGATACTTCACTGAATATTTCAGAGTCATGAAAATCACAATATTCAATGTCCTGCTTAGAAATTTGACATGTCTCCATATATTTTTGCACACTGTTAACTATCTGGTTGTCACAGGCAAAGTAGAGTGAATAGAGAACTACTGTGTAGCTTGTTGAAGAGAGACATTTCATTTTCAACAGCTACTTGGAAAATAAGACAAACATGCAGAAGTCTTGCCAGTTCCCTTCTTCAAAGTTCAATATCTGCTATTAAAACAGCAAGTTAGTGAAAGATGACAATGCTGTGAAGAGCCCTCTTAAATGAGAACCTAATAAGTTGAGCCATTGGGACCTTGGGCCCAGGCAGTTGCACAGCGCTGCTAATGTTCAAAATTTTATCATGAAACCCATAATTCTGGTTTCCTTAAAAATCCCCCATCTCCTAGGCTCTTATCATGAAGTTCTCAATTTTTATTGCCGTTTGATCCTAAGAAGTTGTAAAACAACAGTCTAATAAGGCGATGCTGTAATACATCTATGAAAAGGAATGCAACAAAACTGCACTTTTGTGAAAATCAGGTAATGATTTTTCAGAGACTCAGTTCATCATACTGGAACAAGGAAGTCTGATAACGTTACAAGAGCACAAAATTGATTCTTAAGGCACTTAACCTTTAGATAATACTCCAAGTGCATTCACACGTGATTAAGTTTTAAGAACAAGATCACAGAAAAAAGTTTTGAGAAAGGCTGCGCTCCAGGCACACAGTGAACAAGGCTACACTGGAAACATAGGACAGTTATAAGATACAAGGCCAAAATTGCATTTTTGGCTCATGTCCAAGTAATTAAAACACCCTCTGCATACACAATTCTCTCCTTAACTTCCCATAATCAGTATTAAAAATGAGAGCAAATCAGTCTAAAACCTTACCTAATCTGAGTACGATGTGCTGAAAAATCACTTAAGGAACCGACTGCTGCTTTAATTTAGAGTAAGAATGTATTCAGATAAACGTGTTTTGTCTGTTGCTATTTCCTACACCAATTTGGAATGGCAGTGGACAGAAAATGGAGTAGTAACTTACTGAAGAACTGGCCCTGAAAGGTCTCAACAAGATTTTTTTTACGTTTTGAACTTTTCAGTTTCTCCTGGAAAAAAAAAAAGAAGAAAAAAAGGAAAAAGGAGGAAAAGTAGAGTTCTTAGAAATTTAAGATATGTCAGTCTGGCCAGCATTCAGTTCTTGGGAGCTGCATGCATTCTGAGTTTTTCTGAAATGACCTTGATGTGCTTTATACAAAAGTACTCATTTTTCCTGATATGATTTGATCAAGTAATAATACAGACAAAACTTTAAAATTTTTATTTTAGCTACTCTTTCCTTTCTAAAATATTTCTCACCAGTTAAACATAACAGCATTTGCAGATTCCAGTCAATACAAGGATTCTACTACACAGCATACAAGTTTAAGGCACTCCCTGCCTGAATGTATTAGTAAATAGAAAGGTAACGGGAGAAAGGAATAGAGAGCACAAGAAAATAAACATCTCCATTCTAGAGATGAAGGAAGAGGAACAAAAGAGTTTTCTAGTAGCCAATACCATTAGATCATCTGTCCTGATTTCTTTTAACACATTGGTATATCCTTAAGTCACCTAATTGCCATTTCCTGCTCACTCCATGTTTTACACCGGATGGATATTAACAACTTCATTTATCCCCAACCTGCTTCCTGTCCAGAATTTATGCTGATTAGCTCATCAGCAGTTACAACATGTTTGGCTCCAGTTCATTCTGGCATTAATCACTATCTATTATACAACAACTCAAAAAGCCTTTCTCTGTCCCTGGTCCCATCCGAGGGCACCGACAATTTAGGGCTGGATAATATGTCCCGTATACCGGGACAGACATCCATAGCACAGTCCTGGGGTTGGCCCTGAAGGAACAGTCCAAATGCAGCAGAGATTCCCTAATGCTGGGAATGAAGCAAGGCCTCTTCCCCAATATCTAAGAAAATGATTCTTCTCACAGAAAAGCAACTGCCTGATGCTGAAGGCTGCTTTGGCTGCCTGTACAGTTTGATTATACAAAGACAGGAGTAGTCCATCTCTAAAGGCGTGACTTAAACAAGCCAAAAGCCAATACTGGGTACTGCACATAAAGTCATTTATTCCATCCAGCTCTCCCCTGCCATCAGCACTTCAACAATAAGGCATGGTCTGTCAGACACTAAGCACCCAAAACTATCACTGCCTCAAATAGAAACTGCAGCTGCTCAGTAGTTTCAGATCTAGGCTTAAAAATCCATATTTTGTAGACTATTTCAGAGCAAAGGACTTCATTATCTGGATGTGTACAATATCTATGCAAAACAGCACTTGAGGAACAGTAGCATTTTCTTCAAAACTGTATTTACTGAATTTCATAAATTTCAACTGTTTTATCATCTTTTTAAATTAAATTGCCTTCACTCTTTTCCAATTTCAAAGAAAACAGAAGTATTATGCAGAGACACTGATATGGGCAACCTCATAGAAATGTGGAAAAACTGAATGAAAGTCAAACTTAACTTTAACGGTTCAAAAATGCCTATGTGGGCTTTTCTAAACAAAACAACTGCTTTCCAGTAAAGCAAGGCTGATGATTTAAGTTTAACTAAAGAAAACAGGCATCGATGTAGACCACTCCTGTCAAAGACTGCAATGAGAAGAAGGCAGAAAAACGTACAAGAAACAATTATAATAATTAAAAATATAAAAGTGTACTGTGCCTATGGATATGCATTGAACACTTGGAATAACAGAACAATAAATAAGGGAACAGGAGGCAATAGATATTTTAAGTCAAAGTATTTTAGTTCCATTTTGTTTTTACTGACAGAAAATGAATTCTGTAACAGCTTTACAGAGATATGACAACACAGTAGGTAGTTGCTATTAGAATAAATTATTACAAATGGTATTCTAGGCACAGTTAGGTATTGAACATGTCAGTACTAGAAAACTGCAATGATGCTGTCTTTTTCCAGACTGATAGTCCTTTACTTTGTAGTATTGTAGTTAAAATGTAATTGCATTGAAAGAACAATAAATACTAGGGAAAAAACAACAACAAAAACCCCAACCCTCTAAGACCCAGAGAATTTAATTTAAATGCAACAGAAATACAACCTGTCAGAAATATGAATCCATTGCTTTTAAGAGTGGCAGGTTTCTTCTCCCCCTTAAAAACCAGCATTTTAATGTAAGTTAAACTTAACAATTGGAAAATTAACTTTATTCATGGTCCAGAAACTATGTAAGTATTTTCACTTAAAGACTTCAACCAATTCTATTTTTTTTCTTTTAGTTCAGATAATACATACTTCTGTTTAAAATGGACTTCATAAACCATACTCTCTCCCACTCAGACTGTTTAGAGTAGTATTTTACATCCATTTAAGGTCACTGAACAATTACTGGAACATATTTTTACTACTTTTAATGCTCTTTAACTTGGAAACAAGTAAATTAGTCAATATCATGGACCAATCAGTCACACCAGCTGCTTCTTGGACTGAACTCTGGGATTCTCTGCAACATAACTTTGATTCTACTGTCTAACATGGTACATTGCCACATCAGCATAAACAGACACGCTATTTCACTGAAACAACAAATTCACCAGATAAAAGAAATACAGAATAATAAAACAATTTCTTTACTTCTCTGAAGGGTTACCTATTTACTAGGAGGGATTCTTCATCTAGTGACTCTACTACTCCAAAACCAGAAGTAATAACAACAGAACTGCTTATTTTCTAGAGCAAAAGGAAGAGAGAATCACACAAATTTCAGAGTTTTATGTTCTCTGTTCTTTTTTTCTCCCTTCCTCTTTGTCTTTCCCTTTCAAGGAACCTCCTTAATTATCTAATCAGCAGAGTTCAGAACTTACAGTGCAAAGAACACAATACTGAAGAACAGTTCCTAAAACACTTTGCAGTAAACCTGCACTCTATCCACTCCCTTCTGCCATGAAGACAAGACCCCAAACCAGAATGATCTGGGAAGGAATGTTGTTTACTCTGTTATTTAAACCCATTTTCTATGCCAAGTGGTACTTACACTCCCTAAGATTGTAATGGTTGCATTTGCCATGCAGAGAAGTCTTACCTGATAAAGACAAGTGGACTGGAGACAATAAATGCAATTATCTTTGGCTTAGGGTTGGATAATAAAAACTGGTTTTGCTCAGCAAAGTACGAAAGACACAAACCTCCAGTGTTCAAGATTTAAAGACAGTTGCAAACACCCACACTCAAAACAAGCACTTGGACACTGAATATCCAGCTGCTACCTTCAGAAAGATCTACCTCTCCTGAAGTCAGAAGTTATGAAATGCATCCTCCTCTCAGAGCCCTGAACACAAAACAGATCCTCACCAGTGCAAAAATATTTGGGTGGGTAGTTTAGTATCACAAGACATAAACTGATCTTTCACTTTGTATAAACAATGCCAATTAATACAGATCAATACACTAACAAGAGAATCTGAAATGGAATAATGTCTCATCAATTTCCTGTGGAGAAGCATAATTTCTTCTCCTTAAAAGAAACAGTAAGTAATAACAGCAAGAAATTAGTCCCCACTGTAATTCCAACTAAATTACAACAGAGAATAAGAATGTAGTCAAAAAGAGAAAAAGTCTCCTGAATTCTTTTATACTTGATAGATTTACCTTAATTGAAGAAAACGTAACAATAAATTGACTAAGAAGCCATTTCACAGATATGTTAGAAGTTGAAACAAAGAAACAATGGAATAGCTAAGAGCAATTGTTTTTTAAAGACATCCAACATCATCCTGTCTGGTGGGGCAGAAGAGCACAAGTAAATGCTGCCAGCAGCAGCATATAAAGTTTTGCTTCATTTTAAAACATCCTCTCTTCTGTTGACGTTGGGGTGCTGTTTGGTGTCAACAACCTATGTTACCCATTAAACATCAATCAACCAGCATCCACCACCTCTGAATAGCTGGTGCAAAACATCCATCATTTCCGACTCAATTCACAGTGCCATGGCAGTCTCCTGCTTGTTGAATTTTGGTAAAGGGCATGATTTAAGATTTAACATAAATATGTTGTATCTTTCCCCATGTCCCTTCCTTTCACAGCCTGTCCTATGGAGCTATTCTGTGCACGGGACTTGATTCAGCACTAGTGTCTTCACGTAGGATTAGCCATGATGTTCCCAGTTATCAGGGTGGACTAAGCAAGAAGTAACCTCCCCACTCACACATGCTTCATTAAAACCACGTATTTTTTCTCAGATATAGGACAGAGATAATTAGCTCTCTCCTACCCTATTAGATTCAGTGTTGTTATTATTCCACTGTATGTATATATATACATACATACATGTTCCATTTTTCAATGATCACCTCTCCTGTCTGTACAGCCTCCACACCCTCTTCCCTGTTCACAAAAAGGACAGTGTAACTTTTAAGATTTCTGAGGTTCTTTATCACATTTGCTATCCTCTAAAGGAACAAAATTCCACCAAAATGGTCACATTACCATGGTCATAATTTCTTAGCATGTGATGTGGCATTCTTAGTCCACATCACAAACTCATTCTGTAAGTATCCTTTTATTTGGGATACTCTATATTTTGTTGACTTTATTGTAAAAATTCAGTATTTATAAAATAGTAAGACCAGGCACTATTTTGAAGAATGCACACCTTTCAGACAGTGAGCAGTAAAGCATCCTCATTGTGACTAATTTTGAAAGATAAATTATTTCAATTCTATCACTGAATTTAAAAGTTATTTCCAGAGAGGTAAAGGCTGCCTGATATTTCAAAAGTTATGGGCAAGATAATCCTGCCTTCTGCTTCCCCCAGTTAAAAAGACATTTTTCAAAGAGCAAAAGCAAAAGTGATAAATTTCTGTAACTCACTATAAAGCAAATTTCTATGCCAGCTTAAGAGCAAGAAAAGTACCAGATTTAACTCAGTATGTTGAAAATATGCCTAGGTGTATCTATGACACATTCTTCAAGTCTGAATGAATCTACCCAATATGACAGAGGCTGCACTGTAAATGAACGAGCCAAACGTTAACATATGTAAATTCAGGAAATAAGGATTTGGTTACGCAGACTCAATATTACAGCACAGCTCCAGAAATAACTCTTTTAAAACATTCTTTTAAATTTTTGAAACATTAATTCCTGAAGGACAAACATTTAATTTCCTTCATCATTTCTGCAAGCTGTAAGAGTTGGCTTTTTTTAGTAAAGGAAAGACCGAGGCTTCCCCCCCCGTGATTTTTACATCTCTAACATCAGCACAATACTTGAACTGAGAAATGTAGAATATAAAATGATTCAAGGGTTTCACTGACAGATTGTACAATATGCTACTACTGGGAGAGAGTAAATAGGAATGTTTTTGTCAGTGCAGCTGGGGCAGATATGAAAGGACTTGCTAGAATCAAAATTAAAATTATGTCAACTGAAAACCACCAGTAAGTTGAATATTGCAGGTTACTGTCATAACTGATCAGAACAGTTTAAAGTAAAAATGCGTGCACAGCAGTCAGCAGATGAGAACAGTGAAAGCATTGTTAAATCTACATGATGATACATTTCAAAACTGAAACACTCACAAATAATTTACGCAACCCAGGCACTTAGTAAATGTCACAGCAAAAGTGTTTAATGTATTCCTGGGATGTTAAAAAAACATTTGCAAGTATAGGGGAATACCTTGACTGAAAGCAGAAATTTTAACATAATGCCTAGAACACCATCCATGATTCCAGTGTCTGTCCCTTCCTCACAGGCAATGAAACTGAAAAACATTTAATGCTAAGTCAGTGAGTTTACTCAGTGGCTAAAAAACTACATCAGCAGCTCAAGTTTTCAGCACACTGAATGGAGAGTTGAGAAAGAACTTAAAAAATTACTAGACATACAGTGATTTTTAAAAATTTCATAGTGGAAATAACTACATGAGAATGATTGTAGTAGGGGAAGGAAAAATATCTTTAAGGAAAACAAGCCTGCTTTCCAGCACATGGATGATAAATCCTATCTCAGGAGAAAATCTGAGATATAAGTAAAAACAGGAGGCATCTGTATATCCAAGTTGGTTGGTAGCAATTATCCTTAATGATGTTAAACTCTGACTCTATGAGGTCTCCTTGTTCGTTCCACGATGCACAACAAGAGGAGCAATAACATGAAAATATTCATTACCCTCACTAAAATATAAACACTGGAAGTTTTGCATTAAAATACATATTTTAACATCCATGTGTCAAAGCTTTAGCCAGTTGTCTGCAAGGGTCTACTAGCACAGGATCAGGACTGCTCTGCTTTTTTCACAAATTGCAATGCTGCTCGCCATGATATTGTCAGCAAATACGCTGATTTTGCCCCTGAAAGGGTAAACAGACAGTGTAATTAGCACAGTAATAAGCTTAATATTCACATTCTGCAAGTAAAGCAGCTGTTGCAAATAAATACCCATACTAAAGAACTTTGGGCTCTCCGCTTTCAGTGACAGAACAAGTTTGGCACCAGAAGAGCTCCACAGACCTCCACTGGCACAGCAGCGCCCTTAGCTCCGACAAGGGACACTCTGCATTCCAGCACACACTGCTGCAGAATCAGAGTAAGACAGGAGGGGAAATCATACAAGGAAAATTTGGCCCAGAATAAAAATAGAATGGTTTCCTGCTGCGACCACCTCAAAATTCCTGAACAATTGCCTGTGGGAAGCTTCTCGGGCATGCAGCCTGTTTAGGACAATTCTGGATATGGAATAGCTGGCTGTTGGACGTCTGGTCTCCTCAGCTTCCAAACCAGAGATGAAGCAATGACTGTGAGTCAAACCGAAAAGGACTCTAAACACGCCGATCATCAGCGGCTTCTCCTAAGTCATCCAGCTATATTGGATGCCTTAAGAATGTACCGGAATTTTTTAAAAATTCCGTATTTATTAGTTCTATGTTTTAAGAGTTACAGAGTGGCAAGAGCTCAAGAGAGAACGCTGACTTAAGAAAGAAGAAAATGAATATGGTGCCAGCAAATTCAACTATATCAGCAAAGCCACTTCTGTGCTAAACATCTGAATCTACATTAAATCTAGCCCCTGGTGGTCTAGTGGTTAAGGCGCGGCGCTGTCACCGCCGAGACCCAGGTTCGATTCCTGGTCAGGGCCACT
>JAYRBT010000023.1:18596198-18611018 GCA_036023395.1 Myiotriccus ornatus | reverse complement strand
CAATGCGCAGGCTGGAAGGTGTAAAGACCTTCCCCGGCTCTTCGTTCGCGAAGGCGGGCCATTATTATTATTACATTAAATCTGATACAGAGCAGGATGAAATTATGCTAAATTACCATATTAAAAAAAAAAACAAAAAAACAAAAAACCACCCCCATACAACAAACCAACATACAGACTACAATTAAATTGTAATTGGATTTGTCATTTCAAAGTATTAGCATCAGATTTCCACATAATGCAGGATGACATATTCTTGTGCTAATAAAGAGAAAGTTAGAAAAGTAAACAAAGCATATGTTTCTACTGTAAGGAAATACGTGCACCAGTGAAGCAACCTTTCCAGCACAGAAGTAATTTAATACCCAAACCACATGAAAAGCGATCTCTCTGGGAATAGCACAGCTGCTAAAATCCAAGTCAGTTTTTATTAAATCGTCAAGTCTGTTTATGTAAAACTGGCTCTCTTTAAATGACCTCCAAGAGGAAATTATTTGCTAACAAAAAATTTATACCTGCATTTATCTATATAGGAGTACATTTTTATTGTTTTTTATATATCGGTATGTCTTGGATTGGAGATTAAGAAAAAAATAGTAAGAAAATAAAAGAATGTAATGGTTTAACTCCTCAGGCTCCACCATAAAATTTTAGCTACTGCTGAGCTTTCAGCTATTCAAAAGGGTAGACAAAACTGCTGTTATATTTAGAAATGTGCTAGTTTAGTGCTTCAACTTTTGAGGAGAAATGCACATTAAGTGTCCTTCAAGACTTGTCAAATGAACCCAGGTAGCCTAGAGGAATAAAAGGAATACTGTAGAAGAAGATATTGTGCAAGTTCTCAAAAAAATGACAGTGCCTCAGGAGTTTTTGATGGCTGTTTGAAAGAAGGGCAAGGGCGGTGAAAGGAACAGAAAGAACTTCTTGCAGTCGGTCTCAAGGTGCACAAAAGGGAATCAAATCAATGGCACTCCCAAGCAGTCCAAACCATGAGTCAAAACCTCTGAAACTTCCTATCAAGATCCCAGGCAAAACTTCTTGAACTTCCATGGCCATAGAAAACTTGCCAGAGAAAACTTTTCAAGGCCACTGTACAGGAAGACAATTCAAGAGCTGCCCCACTGTTCTAGCAGGACACAGCACAGAGCCAAGGAACAGCTGTAAACTGTGAGGTGACTCAGGACCATCCACACCAGCACCAAAACGAACAGTCTCTTCAACTAAGAAGGAATTTTTTTCCCTCAATTGGTTTTTATACGTCTGTCTTGAATCACAAACCAGAAATTTAATATCTTTATTACATATACACAAAGTTGCTTAAGTTCCAGAAAGCTAAAAAGTTGTATTTATCAGACATCAGAAAGAACTTCTTAAACAATATCAATCTTACACTTCCTACAAAACTAAAAGATATTGACAGTACTTATGTGAAAAACCTTACAGAAATGTTTCAGAATCCAATCTCTTCTTGGATTCTTCAGCTGACTAGAACATTTACATGGAGATAGCATGCTAATAGGTGATGTCAAAGAAACTTGAAAAACAGCAAAAAAGGAAGGGTATGAGGGCACAAGAACTTTAGCTGAAGAGATTCCAATCCCTAAGGGAAGACAGAAAAAATGTGAAACATAAAGCAGCCCTCTACTGCAAGACTGACCCAGAGCAGCACATATAAATAAAGCACAGACAAACTTAGACTTACCTTGGCTGAGCAGGCTGTGCACTTATCAAATGCCAGGCTGACTGGAAGAACATTATCAAATCTTGATAAGAATCCTCGGATCTAGAAGAGGAAAGAAAATTACAATACTGTTTTAAAACACTTCCAGAATTCAACATGAACTGGAGATACACAACTTATAACTAGGGTATATAACATTCTAACACAGTCACCCTCAGTAACACCTGCAGTAAATTCATACTAACCCATATTACTGTTTTTCTATATACAAATAAAGGTACAACTATCTAAATGTAATACTATTTAACCAGAAAGAGAGGCACAGCACCCCCTGCAGTTTGCCTTTTCTGAGTGCAAAAATTTGACCAAAAATAAAAAATCATGGTATAACCAGTTAAGCATATTTTTATCACCCATTTCTAACATGTAGTCTGAAAACCCAGCTGCTGTGCATTCCTAAACTACGATGTTAGTATGACAGTACTGATACGTAAGTTTAAAACTCCAGACCAAACACTTTGCAGCATGTTTGAATATTCAGACTATGAACTCTTTTGATTGATCGTCCTTTTTGTTCTGTGCTTTTATAGGTCTACTACAATGAAGAGATGTCACAAAGAACAGAACTTTAGTAATTCTGTAATGCAAATAATAATGCCTTAATTTTGAAGTCTGTTATGGAAATCCGTCCAACATACGCTCCACACATTTCATGGAGCTGGAATGGCAGAGACCTGGGAAGCCAACAGCAATTTAAACTATTTAATATTATCACTAGTATTAACACAAAGGTATTTTTGCAGAAACATCAAGCCATACATGGTAGCAGAACACAAAAATAAAGCCATTTTGTACACAAAGAAAGATGAAAAGAAAACAACAAAATCAAGCCTTTCTGGTACTTCTCCAATGATAAATCAGTACCTGGATCAGCAAATGAACAGGACTTAGATTTGGATTCTGCTTCCTACTGAGATGTGAGAGGTCAAAATATCTCCCTCAGCAGCTGGTGTGGGCTGGACTGACTGACAACATTAGCATTGGAATAGATAACACTATAGGATATGGGAATAATTAAGTTACAATAAAGTAACACTGGGAAAGTAACAAACTTATCAATTAGTGCCAAAGCTAGAAACTGTTGAGACCCTTCCAGACGAGCAGATCAAAAGTGCCAGCATGGACAAAAGCCTCGTACTGAGGGTATGTGAACCATTCAATCAAGAACTGGCTATTTCTGACCAGTCCCGCAGCTGAGTGTCCACAGTAAAAAGGGGAAAAATTTCAGGGGACTCCTGAGAAAGAACTGAAGAGACTGCAGACTTACTGGAGAGAGAGAACTCAGGCAGAACATAGGGCACCCCACTGGATAAATTGACTCATGTGTGCACACTGGTCATTACATAAAATTATAAACAAAATTAGACAGATTTTATATAGCCCAGACCCCGTGATACCTGGATCCTGCAAAGAAAACATACTACTAGCTTTATGTTTTTCTGAATAAAGATACATTTTTAGTGTAAAAAAAAACCCCAAAAAGCAACAGAATCTAAAAATACTGCTCAGAAACAAATAAATGGTTTATTTATACAATGGAAGTATACAAACAGAGTAGTTCAGATAGCAACATAAGGAAAGAGGCACAGAATAATTCTAGTCCCAGTGATAATATCAAAGAGGATGTGATTACAGGGATAAAATCAGGAGACAGTTTTTCAAAGGACTGTATAATACAAGAAATAAGAACAAGTCTATCCAGCAATTTAAAAACTTTATCCTTAGCACATTTGTAACTAGAGTTTGGGTTGAGTAGAAGAATAAAGTGCTGTATTGTACCAAAAATACACGAATATTTTGGAGAACTATAATAACTGAGTTGGCTGGATTTTAATTTTTTTCATACTCTGAAGAGATCTAAAAAGGGAACAAAAGTCACTCTGAAATGATCATACGGTCAGCTCTGATGGGGAACAGGAAAGTCAGAGGTTGCCTTATTCACATACTGCTTGCTCCAAAGAACTTCTTGCTTAGTAGGTAGCAGGATCTGTGCGACCACAAGGAGGACAGAACAATGCCAGGAACACAACTACCTTGGCCTGTGTGATGGTTTAACACTATTCATATATATTCACATATATATGAATATATATATTCATAAATATTCTTTTTTTTTTTTTTAAACAAACATGGAGAGTCAGTCCTTTCAGGAATGGAATCAGCATATTGCATGTTTTTGTTAAGGAGACAAAATCTGTGGTATTTGCCTTATATCAGTTCCCAGGTCTTAAACAAAAGCATTTACTCACAAATTATTTACCTGATGAGGAACAAGTCCAAGAGAAGTAGGGGGCTCATTCATTCTATCATCACTACTGCTGGCCACAGCATAACCACTGCCAAAAATCCAAGAAGGAAAATTAGAACAAGACAGCACACTCAGAGTCAAAATTTCCAGTAAGCTTCGAGGCGTTTTCTTACAGCTTATGGTTTAGAATCTGGAAAGGAACCTATCTGGAAAGTCTGTTTCAGAGTAACTAAGATACACCATGGGGATATAAATCAATCTGAGACTTGCAATATGCTTATGTCCAACTCCTTAGTCATGTTTTCTTACACAGATTTTAAAGACAGAAAAAAAAGCCTCAATTTCAAGTTGCAGAATTTCAGAATAATTTCTGTATTAAACCCGCTTAATTTTAAATAAGGTTTGCAATATGTGGCTTATCTTGAAGCCCTTCATGTGACACAGATAGGTAAAACAGCTGTTCATTACACGCAAACACTGTTCAACAAGAGAATGCCAAGATAACTAACAGCAATATTTTCTTCTCAATACTTTTTTACTGTTAAACTCAGAGAGAAAATAAAAAGAAAAATTTAAGATTTGATGAATCAGTTCTCTCAGATACTGTTAAATTATACTAATATAGTAGATGTGACCTATACATTACATTAATCTACAGACAACATTACACCTTATAGAATTGTCCTACTTGGTGTGTACTTCTTTCTTCTCAAAAGATTTTATTAATTTGTCTTATTTCTCAGAGAATACCAGTGCAGAAATGACTCACCCTTCTGGATGCTGTAAAACAGAAACCATTAATTCCACTGCAAGGGCTCCAGCTACCATGGCTAATCCAGGGCGACTGACTGTGCACTGCTGGTCCAGTGTCCGATCCCTGGTGGACTACAAAGATAGACAATTCTAAAGGAAAGAAAAAAAGTAACTCAAAAGTAACTATCTGTCCTGCTACACAAAACAACCTTAGTTCTGTGCAATTAATTTCTTTAATCTTCCAAGTAAAAGATAAGCCATTTCTTAATCCTGTGTACATCAACATAAAACAAATCCCTTCATGAAACTTCATTTAAAGGAAATAAATAATTCAAGTCACAACAAAAAAAATATATAATCACCATTTGCATAAAGTTCTACTCACATCCCCTGGTGCCACAACATCATTGCAGAAGTAGCAGCCCAGTTTATAGCCGGGAATATTTGAAAAGAGTGACGATCCCAAAAGATCAGAAGAACCAGAAGCACTGCTGAAACACGAATCACCAGATTCTTGCTGTTTTGGTTTCTTTAGGCCATGTCTCATAACAACAAAAGTGTCAAATCCCAAGGCAGCATT
The DNA here is from genome assembly GCA_036023395.1 of Myiotriccus ornatus. Lineage (NCBI taxonomy): Eukaryota > Metazoa > Chordata > Aves > Passeriformes > Tyrannidae > Myiotriccus > Myiotriccus ornatus. The sequence goes on along the minus strand of JAYRBT010000023.1, from coordinate 18,605,696 downwards.
GATGACCAACTGTGAACAATAAAGAGAGAACAAGAGATTTTAAGTGAGCCAAAAAGGGAGGGGAAAAAAAGTCCTCAAGGCTTTATTTACTGTAAATGTCCCATTATTTAATGTAAAACTCACACATGCTGTAGATAGATGAACTACCCATTAATTGCATATCTACCATTCTTGTAATAAACAATAGAGTTTCTGAAAGGTGCAGAATTCCAGTTATCAAGCACTTCCAAGAAACAAAACCTAAATAAAAGTCTGTTTCGAAAAGCCACAAACCCTTGCCTTTCTTGTGTCTTTCAGGGAAATCTGATACAAATTAATGACTCCATCTAACCCCTATGCACATCTAACCCCCTAACACAAACCTATGCACACTTGCTGGCAAAAAAGTAAGAGGAACTTCAAGCAGTGAAACACCATCTGTTATCAAAAAAAAAATCTGCTCAGTATAGAAAGCAATTAATGATCGCTTATGGTCTTCATATGCATATGCTTAGTCACATGGGGAGCACAAGCAGCTGTGGTACAGTTACACTGTCATCATTTTCCCTTTTCTCTCTGCCTTGTGGCAAGCTTGAGAGCTGCATCATCATTCTCAGTATTTCAAATAACTCCTGGATAGTCTCTTTTGTAGTAGTTTATTCTCCCCTCAGTTCTAAAGTAGAACCATGCTGTTGAATCTGTGGTAGCACAGCCAGGTCTACAGCAATTAAAAGACTGCATCTTCTTGTTACATCTATGTGTAAAGCCTGAATATGGTAGTCCACCTTCAAAATATCAGTAAAATGGCACGGCTGGTATTATCAGAAATTAATAACATTGCCAAACACTTCCCACTGCAATAAACTGTTTCTCTCTTTTCAGTTTATTGGCTAGCTGGTTGACCCTTAATAAGAAAATCCCAGAATCATCTGGTTTTGATAAGGAGACAACGGAAAAGTGTCTGTTGGCATGCATTAAAAAAAAAAAAAAAAGGCGCAAAATTTTACAAGTTCCAGTGTTCAAGAGGAACAAAGGTGTAACATCTGACATGAGGATTTAACACTTGAGGGGTCTAAGATGCTTGTTTTGGGGAGAGGAATGCAGGAATATCAAAGAATGACTATATGGGAAAACCAACTCTTTCTTCTCCCCATGTACCTGTTTTTATGCACTTTACACACATTCTCATTCACTATGTTCTTCATATTCCACATGCCTTTTTTGAGACCCTGGGGACCAAACTGCAGCAGTACTTCAAACCTGCAGTCATCATACAAAATTGCATTTGAAACAGAGCTCTCATTAAATGTGTGTCAGCACGAAGTATTGAGCAGTTCAGCTTGGACACCTTGAGATTTCACTGCTATGTTATTCAGTGACAGGGAATTCCATCTCCTCATATCAAAGTGATCTTATCAAATCAACTAACAGTGATGCAGACACACTGTGCCACTGAATAACAAGAGAAGTGTCACAAAGAAATTTTAAAATTTGTCATCAAAATATGATTTGAATGCTGCAAGGCAAGTGTAGTGGGGCACTGTTAGCTAAGCAAATGTGAGGGGAGGTTTTAGAGATCATTAAAGCAACCCTATCCTGACTGAACCAGAAAGCCTGCAGAGAAAATATGCATATGCATATAAAACTGCATATATTTCTTACAATTACCAACCACCATACATATGGAAGAGTAGGCTGGCACTTTCCAGTTCAATAGCCAGCTTTGCAAACTTACTCTTTATGCCATTTCTGAGCTGTTTTAAACAGCGAAAAGATTGCTGAGAGACCACAGGTGCAAACTGCAGAGAGGAGAGGAGGATTAAGGAGGAATTGATTAAGGTATCAAGTTACACCCACTCACACCTGAAGTTATACTTCAGTGAAGTCCACACTAAAGGGACACACTGATCTTTCTACTGGCAGTGTAATTCACTGGCAAAGGGAAGTTCATTTGAGCTACAAAAACATCGAAACTTATTGTTCAGGATCAGAAATCTATTTAAATCAAGGGAAGAATGAAAGAAACAAAATGGTACAATACCTTCCTCTTACTGGCTGCGATGACAGCAGGAAGCCATCGACTCTCTCTAGTGTCCATTAGTAGGAAAACAACATCATGAGCATCAATAAGCTCTTCAAGTTTAGCCACATCCTTCTGAGCCTGTGCCATTGTTACCTCAGAAAAATTCACTGGGTGGCCTGGCATAGGGATGCTCATGTTATAGCCTTCTGAGCTCTAGATGGAGGCAGACAGAAAAAAACAGGTTAAAAAGATAACCTTGTGACTGAATAGAATTAGTATAAAATTCAACACAAAACTGTAGAGTACAAATTCAATTACTCTTTGGCAGAATGGCAACTTCCTTCTTGACATCACTCTGTGTGACGGTGCAGTGCTAAAGTTTCTGAGTCTCAGCTGCTGTATTTATTTATCCAGAACACAGCAGCTCAGTGCAAACATACAAGTTTGGGTCACAAGTGCAGACCAACCCTGTGTGTCAGAAGGTCTTTTTAGGCCTAGCAAATTACTACAAGAAGGTAGCTGAATTGCTCTTAATCCCAGAAGTTACAAACATCCCTCACTACAAAGGCAAGCAATTCCATTTACATGTGATTATGATCTGGCTGTTAAACATGTATAAAATCTTTCTTTTGGATTCTCTTTGCAGCCACTTCACACATGATGTTCACAGGATGCAGTTCATATTTCTGATATGGAATACTGACTTAGTTATAGTAAGGCACGTGAAGTATCACACGTTCTGCTCTTCGTTTTAAATTCCTTAGTCTCAAATGATTTTACTGTAATTCAATCAGCCATATGTGAAGTTGATATAGAAGAAAAACACTTTTGAGACTTGTTACTCTAAAGCTTGGCTGTCAGGAGACTTGTATTGTGCAGATGCTGAAAAGAACATATTCCTGTTGCTAAAACATATTCCTTTTCCAACCTCCTATTTGGGCAAGGCACACTGAGCAGAAAATACTGAGCCAAATAAGCATATACACAAGCCATATACAATGCAAACAATTAACTCACTCATTTGGAAATACATTAACACAGTCTGACAGCCATCTGCTGTAAGAGAAGAATGGATCTTCATATATGCTACAGAAGCACAAGCTTCGCCAAAGCCTCCCTGCCTGTCACTGAGCTTTAAGCAACTAACAATTTAAAAGTCAAAATTTAAAAGCTGGATGAACCAAAAATAAAATTGCATGGGAAGAGAGAAAAGGAAGGTTGGTGTAATGTGCTTTTGTATAGACTGACTACAAGCACAACTCATAAATCCAGATGAGGCAAATAACCATAAGGGTGAATGTAAATTCTAAACATCATAAACATCCCTGAGGATAATAAAAAGAACAAGGCACATACAGCAGCTTGGGGAAATCAATTCAGTAATATCTGTATTAACCACACCAAAGGATATACCTTTTTTTCCCTTTTTCCCCTCACTGCCACCTCCGAGAGCAGGAAAGCAGAGCTCAGAGTGACCCAGCATGCTACCAACAAGAAGCTGCTTCCCAGTGAGACCAGCTCTGTATCACCAGCACAACACTAGGTAATTACTGCAGGAGGTTCTACCTTCAGGGTCATTATCTCCTCAAAAAGCTGTGGCAGGAACAGAAAACTTAATCCATGTTGCACATGAATAATGTATTTAGGGATAACTCATTAAGTTGTACTGCACACAACTGCTGATCTATTACATAAGCATAACTGACACTGCTGGTGCCTTAGAAGGTTAATTTTTGTTCAATAAAGTAACACAAACAAGTAAACAAATAAGTTGAACACCACCTTCATGGAAATATGGTAACCAGGTTTGTAAAATACTAAAATCTTAGCAGAATTCAGAAAAAACTATACTGTGACTGTAGCTGTAGGAATACAGACAAGTCTAGCAGCTTCAACAGTTTCAACTGTCCCTTGAAAAAAAGACACCACTCACTAGCAAAAGTACCTGAGATTCACTTTTGCAGCCAAATGCTGGCAAAAAGAACTCAAAGAGTAGCTTGGGATGGCACATGAATATTATTTTAAGGAGGAGTAAATGCACATATATCCCTGAAGACAGATCTTGCTCATTCCACAGAATTCCAAAATCTCAGGAGTTTCTGTGATGAAAAGAATTTTGCTTGACTGCTCACAAAAAAGCTTAGGTTTTAAGACCTTCACTCTAAAAAAAAATTTAAAATTACTCCAAATTATCCAAAACAACTTACCATCCCATAAAGTAATAGAATCACACACAATTGCTTTTTTTAGAAGTATGTTGACATGTGCAAAACCATACAAGATAATGTACTTTTTAATACTTTCACTAACAGCTGACCAAAGCTGTGCTACTGTTTTTGTGTTTTTTGCACTTCTTTTTAAAGCCAACAGGCAAAATATTGCAATTTGTGGTGCTGCCATAACATTCTCTCTCATTTTTATTCACATTTCTATTAACTTCCTGCATTTTTGGTTAAACCATGGCTCAGATCACTTAGAATACAACTGTGTTCAATACATTAAACCTGAACAGAAATGTGTACGTACAAACGACATTAAGAAATGGGGTGCTGGCATCACTAAATGAGAAGCATCTACATAAAGTGGCCCCCCAGGCAGTATAGAATAAATGATGATAAGATGCTAAATACACTGGAGTTCCATACCTGAATAGTTCAGGAAATGACTATATAAGAGAGGTAAGAAAGTTAAATCACACAGAACAGCTACATGAATGACTGTGCATTACCTACTTGTTAAGAAAAGCTGTGAATCCATAAGCTGCTATTTCCATGGCCTCTCTTTTATAGTTAAACTCTAAGCTACAGCTAATGATAATCTTAGAAGTGGAATGAAACAAAGCTGCTTGCCAAAGCATTCCTTCTTGTTTCATCTGCAATGATGAGGTGGTTACTCTTCCAACTAGAAAGGATGTAAAATTAAAAAATAAAGAAGAATTCACAGAGAGCAGTTGAGCATTTCAAAGTCAACCAGGAGAAACTGCATTTTACATGCAAAATATTACTCACAATTGAATCAAAGAAAGTAAATTAGACTGCAAACGTAAACCCGAGTTTTCAGAAATGCCTTCAGAACCAGCATTGCTGATTGGATTCCCTCAGAAGGGACCATGTGGGTTTCCAAACAGCAAGAGACAGCTTTGGCTACTCCTTCAGTAGGAGAGAAATGAGAAGGCTCAAAATCTGGGACAATTAATCTTTTTATTCAAAGACATTTACACTGATAAATCTGGACTTTGGTAAGAAGCAAAGCACAGTCTGCAGGAACAGATGTAGCTCTATGGAGAAGCCCAGCGCAGTCACTGGGCTATGAATATCTCCAGCTACAGCAGCTTCACTGCCCAAACCATCCCAAGGCACCAAGATTCTACCCCGACTAATTAGAGACCTATTGTTACTCCATGTGCTTGGGCTGCTGCTTGAACCTCACACCTCACATGCTGCCAGCATGATATGAACTGTTTGAACCAGAGGTTTTACTGGGAAGCTCTGTTCATTCTTGTTGGTGCTGATATGTTTCTCTGTTTATTTACAGATGGTCAAACAGGATACCTCTTCTCCGTGAATTCTACTGCAGGAATGAGATTGACCAAAAACTATATTACAAACATTGTATCATGAGGTTACACAGGAACTGTGCAACTGGTTTCTCCTCATTTGTGCCAAAAAGCTATGAAACCAGGTGTGAGTCCCACTGAAGGCTGATCAGATGTGACACATCCACGGCATGAGGAAACAACAGAGAATGCATAACACTAATGGGGACACCATGCCATGAAAACAGTGGTAGGTGCAGAATATTTGAGGTGTACAGTAGAGGAAAAATTCCTTACATACAGTACAGGTTGCACATTGTATATGCTATTACCAAACAGGAAATTTTTTTCCCCGTGTTTAGCAAATATATATGTATATACATCATCAATACAGGCTCACTAAAGCATTGTTATTGGTTTCTCTTTATTACTAAAAGCTCTTCTCCAGGTTACATTTAACATTTTTTTTTCCTTTTATTTTTTCCAAGCCTCATCACAATCTCACAATTCCACAGTACAATCTAGTCTTTTGCTTTCTTGGTTGTTTTCTAACAAGAAAAGTCATAGCTGTACCAGTCAATACTCCACAAACAGCTTTTATTTCCTCTAATTAAACTACTAATTCTTTTTTAATATTCTTGTTTTCGAGTTCTCAAGTATAAAAAGTGAGACATCATGTGACACATGCCCTGGAGAGCATCCTGTTGGTGCTCTGTGTGACACTGCACAGATGCTTTCTCTTCTTTACTTGATATTTAATATTTCTATAACTAAATGAGTATCACCAAGTAACAGCAACACTATAGTGAGGCAAGCTTAAACAAAGCTCTTGGAACTTTCCGAGAGTTTCTCCTGATTTACTTACCAAAAGTTCTGAAAGTGAAATGTTCAGAATTTTTTCATGCTGGGGATCAAATATTCATTGAATTACTACTTAGTAGCAATACTGACTTCATAAATAATAATAATAGGATAATAATAGGGTCAACACAGAGAGAAGAATAAAAGCACAGGGCACTCCTTGGCTAAAACTAAATGAACCCTAAAATGTTTAGAAATTATCTGTAAAGTTGTTCACAACACTGAGCATCAATGACATAGTCTGTATTTCCCTCTTCATAATTCCTAACATTACTATGACTAATAATATAGTAGCATTTTAAATACAGAATTGCATAGTGAGTGTTCTTACTACACTGAGATGTTCTTGCCAGCTGAGCTCTGGTAACTACAGCTACCCATTCTAAGACAGTCTCAATTCCAGAACAAACACTGTTTTATCAACAGCTGAGTGACTTTCATCACATGCCAAACTAGTTTAAAAAATTTTTGTTCATGATAGAGGATGCTGAGAGTGTGTCTATTCTGAAATGATAGGTCAACTACTTTTCTGGAAGTTAAATATTAACTTATTTTTTTCTAATGTAGCAAATCAATTAAACAAGACTGCAAATTTTAAGTGTAAAACATAATAGGAAATCTCAATGATACATTTATTACATTTCAAGACCTGCTCCCATAAATGGACAATTAATACGTCTAACCTCATATTTAAGAGCAGAAAGTTCCTTAGGACATACTAGACAGAAAAACATTATACTTCACCATCAATGAACTATAAGATAATTCAGACGGTGCTTATTTATATTTCATTATTACAAATATTCATCTCAAAAAAGTTTAACAGGTATGGAGCACCTGAAGTAAAATGCTTGCAGGTTTGTCAGTTGTCGCGGTTTTGCTCTGGGTCAATTTGCTCTCACACCCCCCACACAATTACTATTAGTTGAGAGAAGGTTTATGCAGACAAAAGAGAGCTGATTGGGGAAAATAATATTAACATTTATTACTAGCAAGATAAAAAACTAAAGAACTATATCTACAATAATTCTACTTAAGTAAAAGTACTACGTATTTACAGAAATACCCTTCCCCCCTTTGTATCAGCCCAAGGAGGAGCAGCAGTCTCTTTCTCCATTTTCGGAGCTCCAGGTCTTTTCAATAACTGCGGCATTCAAAAGCTCTTCATCTGTTATTTCAGCACGACAACTCCTTTTCGTCACAGCTGGAACTCTATCTTTCTTTGTCGGCCCCAAGGCTGGGCCTACCCCCCTCCTGGGCTAAGGCTGGGGGTTACCCAGGCCCTGTAGGGTCTTCCATGGGCTTGCAAGGGAACACTTGCCTACCATGGATTTTCACCACAGAGTCACAGGGGGATAATGGCTTTTGAGTCCACCCCTGTTTCCTGTGAGGTCCCTCCCCACAGGAGAACAGTCCTTGATAGACCTCTCCGACATGGGTCTAGCATGGATCTCTCACTTGGATCCCAACATCTTACCCGGGCCATCTCGCTCTGGCGTTAAGTCTCTCCATGGGCCTACAAGCCTGCAGCAGGACTCTGTTTCATTTCAAGCCTTCTCATGAAGTCTCGGCTTCCTTGTACATCCACAAGCTCCTTTATGAGCCGCATAGGGGTCTCTTCACCCCAACAAACTTCCACAGGTGGCAGGGATTTATTTTTCAGTCTTTTTCCCTGCTGAAGGGAGAGCGAGAGAGAGCGAGAGAGGGGGTAGAGAGCAGCCCCCCCTTTCGAACTTCTCTCTCCTACTGCTGTTAGCTTCAACTTTGAAGGCTGTGCTGTGTCTCTCTCTGGAACTTCTTCCGCAGCGTTTTTCATCCAAGCAGTCAGTAATTCTCTAAAGTTTTTTCTTCTCTACTCCATTACAGGATAGAAGGGGGGCTTCAGTGCCACACCTGCCCCCGGCCCAGGTCCAGGGGAGGAGGGGGGCCTGACCCCACTTGGGGCCTGCCGCCGCTCCTACATGGCTACCAATTTCAACTGCGTAACAGCCTTCTCTTCTATTTTACTTAAATATGTAATTAGCAAAGGCGTTACTAAGAACCTTTGATTGGCTTTTTCTCCGGAAATCCACCTGGACAAAACCATCCTCAGCCCCAGGGGCTGGCTGGTGGGCAAAACCACGACATCAGTAATCAGTGTATCACCTGTGTACCATTTTTCCCCACTCATAATAATGTTTAATTATTAGCACGTGGAATAGCAATTTAAAGTCCCTGGTTTTCTTCCAAGTAATGCATCAACACGTTGTAAAATACTGATCTTACCACTCCTGGGAAGATTTTCAGTAGCCTGTCTGCTGCTGCAAGTGCCTTAGGCTTCCCCCCACTCAGACAGTCTTCAAACTCGTACAGCGGCTGCCGCACAGGGTTGGAGTAGGAGATCTTTGCGTTGTCCACAAATGTGATCTTCCTGACTCCCCAGCCCTAAACGAGAAAGGAGTTCAAATAATGACAATAGCCTTAGATAAATACTTTTGAGTAATGCCAGACACTGAAGAGTTTGGTCCATATTTTTCTAGAAAGATCAAGCTACGAAAGCTTTTGAATCTTGTACTTGCACAGAAATCAAGGAACAGAAAATATGGTCTGTCCAAATATATCATTAACAGTAATCCCTCAAAACCCTACTGAATTCAGTGGGATGTGGTGAACATTCCTGAAAGTAATTATCAGTAGTTAGTTACTTTAAGTGCTTAACTGTGAATTTAATCAGAGAATCACAGAATCAACTGGATTGGAAAAGGACCTCTGAGATCATCAAGTCCAACCCTTGATCCAACACTGCCGTGGTTCCCAGACCATGGCACTGATGTCACATCCAGTCTCATCTTAAAAACCTCCAGGGATGGAGAATCCACCACTTCCCTGGGCAGCCCCTTTCAATGCCTGATTACCCTCTCTGTAAGGAATTTCTTCCTAATATCCAACCTAAACCTCCCCTGGCACAGCTTTAAACCAAGCCCTCTTGTCCTACTGCTGTTCCTGGGAGAAGAGACCAACCCCCACCTGGCTACAACCTCCTATCAGGGAGTTGCAGAGAGTGCTGAGGTCTCCCCTGAGCCTCCTCTTCTCCAGGCTCAACAACCCCAGCTCCCTCAGC